>JAKRRZ010000574.1:0-18611 GCA_022627015.2 Podosphaera aphanis | reverse complement strand
CTCACTCACTCACTCACTCACTCACTCACTCACTCACTCACTCACTCACTCACTCACTCACTCACTCACTCACTCACTCACTCACTCACTCACTCACTCACTCACTCACTCACTCACTCACTCACTCTTTTCCCTTAATGCGATATTTCTGTCTATAGCTCTAGCCCGCTGACTCGATACCATACGAGTCGTCATGGTTAATTGGACTTCTTGCCATGACAATAAGACTTTTGTCGTTTGCAAAAAAGAATGAAGTGGTTCATTTTTCCAAAGCCTGTGTTGAAAGGAATAGAGAAAGGATTAACGTCTGTGACCGCTTTAAATGCCATTAAGTTTATTCAACCTAGTTCAACCTCGGTCTAGTATTCATCAATATGGAAGCTCAAAATGTTGACACCTCACGCCCTTTCGGCACGGGATAAAAGTTTGTTATAAAATCTATTTTAATATACAGCAACTCAGTGTTTCTTCCTAATCTTACAGTTATATAAATGGGTATCATGTCATTTCGTGCAGCCAAAGAGAAAAAAATTAATGAACAAAGCAGTGCCACTTCTTGCCACTTTCTAGAATATTCAAACATATTACCAATACTTCCCAAAATCGATCAACTCCGATCCGGCCTTTTTTTGTTAGAAATTACGAAATTCTATCATCAGCTTCCTGTCGACTATTTGACCCAATATAACTTTTGTCGATTCTCCATATCCAGTCAATTTTCTCGCGCTCATTCCTTGCCATGAATAGCCATGTATTATCGGTGCCATAGATTGCAAAATAATTTTCTTTCTTTCGTCTGACTCCCTTTTTTTCATTGTCTTGCCAAACGAGCTTTGCGATCGGAGGACTATGATCAATCCGTGATTTACGTAAGCTTACAATTCCCACTTCTTCAGCATCTGGGACTGAATACAAATGGAGGAAGGGAAAGCGTAGCTCAACAAAGCGACGAACCCAGGATGAGGTATCAGCTGATAGCATCAGGAGAAATCCACTTTTAAGCACGGTACGACTTTTGGGTAGTCGGGTAATGCTAGCAAGAAGTAGAGGTGAATTTGACGTTGGCGGTGGTGTAAAAATTCCGTACGTAGGTGGCTCAGTGTTGGAAGATGCGAGAAGGGAGAAGGCAGGATCTACGCAGAGCTTCCAAAGTTTAATGTACTTTTCTAAAAGCGTTTTTTCCATGCTAGACGATCCATCATTTTCGCCATGCATAGCTGAGGACTTGGGATCAGACGCTGCTCTAGTGACTAAGACTGAAGATAAATTTGCGAATTGAATGTTGCTTAAAATCGGTTTAAGAGCTTCAAGTTCGGTGAGGCAATATTTCTTGCGCTTGTTGGAAACATGATCACGAACAAGGCTAACTCCTCGAGGTTTCCAATTTATTAAATTTTCTTCTCCTTTCACATAATGATCTTGAGTGCTGACACGCCAAAGATCCCCCGCTTTCTTGACCGGGGTCGAATGAATCGAAACTGAAAATATTCCCGAGGAAGAATGTACAATCCGCAAGTTTTGGAACAAAGAAGCAAGGATCGAAGTTGTGCGCGTATTTGACCTAGGAAGAATAATTAAAAAAATGTCCATAATAAAAGACATGGGCCTCGAGAGCTTTGATGATGTTGCTTTCCAGCTAATAGATATTTTTATTCTAGAATTTTCCTCCGTAACACGATCAAGAAGTAGAGAAGAGTGGGCGCTGGAATCCCACTGCCCAGTAAGTGAAGCAATTCCTGTGCCATCAGCGTTCTGAATTATGATAGGACTTGACACTGGCTTCAACGAAATAGTAGGCGAAGACACCTTAGCATTACATAATTTGCCCGTTGGATTTACTAGCTGGATATCGCCAACTTGTATATCAGACGCGTCCTGCCAAGAAAATGCATCTCCTGAGCTGTGAATTAATTCAACCATAATTCGTCTTTGTACGCCTTGATGTAGCTGAAATGATCCACTGTCAGTTTTACTGGTTTGAATTACTTTTACAGGACAATATTGTCCATTTTCTGCCAGCTCGAGTATTTGAATTTTGGCAAAAACTTCATGCTTTTCTTCCCTGATGAATTGTGATTCGGGAATTCTAGGATTATCGCGCTTTTTAGTTTTTAGTTTCACTCCATTATCTTGCATATCATCCCAGCTCAAGAGTTTGTCGAGGTGCATTGATGAAACCCGAGCAAAGATTGCGACACGAAAACATAAATCAGGCGAGTCAAACATTGGTAAACTTTGGCTGTGAACACTCTCAAAGCGTATTGGACCTTCATCAAATTCTTTGATCATCTGAGTAGTGGTAACACCACTTTCCGAGAAACCAGGTAAGAAGAGTTGGGCATGGACATCAGTGCCTTCACGCTCCGCGAATCCAACCAAGTCATGCATAACCACATTAAACTTTAGAGTTCCTGGTGAAGCTGTGGCTAATGATGGCTCCAGAGACAGTTTTATAATCCCAATGGAGTGGCTTGTATATGGCGAGATTACATCAAGTGTGAGATCCTGAACGCGGCTTTGGTAGACAGCAGATAAAGGTACGTCAGCATCCCCGATGTGCGTAAATTGTGGCATGTGTTTTTCTATGAACGGGTTATCCAGCCCCACACTCCGTGGATCTTCATATTTGCCTATGTTCTGATGCATCTGCCGCATTAATCGGACCCTGTTGCGTAATTTCTCCAGACTCCAGAGATAAACATTACTATTACGATAGTTGATTACTCTTACACCTACACATGGTTTTGGCGTATATTCGAGATAGGGATCATATTCCTCAGCAGGGATACTGTTCAAGACAACATCGTAGGAAGAGGACAAATTATGACCAGCTTCAATAATGATAAATTGAAAATAAATGTCTTCTTCCATTTCTTGACTCAAAATCTGAGCCTCCTTCAGATCTGCTGTAAAATGCAACACATTCTCAGCCATTTTAACATAACGCCGGCGTAGCCATCGCTTAGCTACTTTTCTAGCTATAATCCGATCTCCTTCAGATAGAGGGGCCCCTTCTTCAAAACTTGATCTTGATGGGTCCAGTTTGTGGATGCGATCTTGAAATTCTATTCGCTTTCGATCTAGCCTTTCAAGTACATCGGCCTTAATTGCTTGCAAGCTTTCTTCTATGTGATCTTTCTCTCTACGAAATTCTTCGAATCCTAGGTTGGGCGTCTCAGTGAGATTCAGATGGTCTTGATACTCTTCCTTCTGCTTATTGAGCTGGCTTTGCATTTCCTCTCGTACTTCTCGCATCCGATCTTCAATATCACCTTGCTTCGGGGTGGACGGCGTAGTTAAAGCTGTATCTAGAGAATAGTTATCTGATGTACCTGTCGACATATATTTCTCTCGGACTGGATATGAAGTATCAGATTCCATATCATCGTCAAGATTTTGCACTGCACGTTCTGCTCTAGCTCTTTGAACATCTTCGAATAGCAGATTAAGCTCTTCATCTGTTAAGCCAGCTATATGTTTATCTGGACCTAATATAGCACCTGCTGCTTCTCGTCGAGCAAATGACCAGTCTGAGTCTCTACCTCTTTGTGGCAAAGGAGACTCGGGAAAGTTTCCATCCCATTCTGCTTCGGAGAAAGCTCGGCTCATTGACCGTTCGTGACCTGATTTTGGCGTCAAAGCTGGTGAAGATGTTATTTTATCGTAGTCTCCAATTTGATTTGCTATAATTGAATGACGTAAAGAGCTTTGTTCGGCTCGCTCAGCTCTTGCTTCCATTGGATGATTAAATCTGAATATATGAAAATCCCCGAGAATAACTCGATAGCCGCTTCGCAGTCGCTTGGGCTCCATAATCCTTTTTCCATTGACCATTACTGCGGCACCTTCTTTTGGCACAAGGGTCACTATGTTATCTAAGTTCTCAAAAGTACAATGTTCGTGAAGTATTCGACTTCCGTTTAGTCGTATCTCTGATGTTTGTCCAGTATTCGTATCTACATTACCAACCGTAGTCGTGCCAGGTTTAAGATTATATACTAAGCATTCCGCCAAAAGAGGATCGTCCGATAAGTTGACCAAATGGGGCATCTTTTTGGGGGTATGTAAGCCTACAAATCCTTTTTCGATACTTATACCAAGCTCTTCAAGCGCAGCCTCTCGCTCTTTGTGGATTTCTTCTGTTTTCGCTAATTTTTGTTCCCATGTCTGATTGAGGTCAGAATAAAGCTTTTCAGACTGACTGAGTTGTTCAGCAATTTCTGCCTTGGAGACCTTCTTTACGGTGCCATCTGCCTGTGTAATGCTGACAATTTGCTGGTCAAGTGGGGTGTTTTCTGCATATTTTTCTTCAGAAGAGCCTCCAGCACCTCCACTTAATTTTCCACGAAGGGCCTCCAGTTCTTCCTTCAACTCACGAATCATTCTGGCATTGGCATCTTCATTTACAACAGCATGATTCTTGATTCTTTTGGCACTATCGGCATACCTTAAAGTGCTAAGTGTTTCATCAAAATTAATATCCGCTGGGCTGATAGCTGCGATCATGGCAGTCATACTGTTTCCTCCAAGAGAATCTTTTAATAGCCATGTGAGGACACTATCCCTGTATGGAACCTGTGCTATACTTTTGCCGCCTTTTTTTTTCTTGCCATCTGATAAGTCAGCCAAAGCGGCGATCACTCGACCCAGCGTTGATAAAGATCGATTGATCTCGGCACCTTCCTTCAAACGCGCGCCGGTTGCGCCCGTTGAAGTGGCTCTTTCTGAGCCTGCTAAATCGACCAAACTAATTTTGGCAACTTTCTCCATTGCCATATTTGTTTTTGTATCTTGCCGTTTCTGAGTTAAAGTCAAGGTAAAGACTGCATGACTTCGACTACTTGTTTCATTCATATTGGTAGCTGCAACAGTTCTTGCTTTGTTGCCTTCATCCATAAGATGTTCGATTTCGTTGAAGCTGCTGACAACCAGTTTAGCAAGATCCTCGACGTAGGGTCCTGTGGATGGATGTTCTCGAACTTTGAGGTTTCCTTTCGTTGACGGATTTAAGAGATCTCGGACCCTTTCGTTATAAATCTCTAAATAGGAGACTTCAACTGTACATCTCAAATCTTTATCCTGTTGCATTTCTTTTATGCGGACAAACATGTCCTGGCAAATTTGTGGAATGACGCCCGCTTCTTTGCCATAACCCATCATTGAATATGATTTTCCAGATCCAGTTTGACCGTAGGCGAAGATACAGTTGTTATATCCTTGAAAGGCATTGATGAGTAAAGGTTTCCCCAGATCATTGTGCAGGTCATCTTGTCCAGCATAGTGGGTATCTGATCGGTCAAAGGACCAATATGATTTGTCAAACGCATAAACCTTTTGACCGGCATCTTTATTACTTCCTTTCGCAGATTTAGTTCGCTCTTCATATTCGGGAGGGGGAGTAAGAATAGTCTGTGAATCTTTCATTTGCACGATACATTTTGCTCCTCGATCAATTTCTAGAAGAAGTTAGTTGAGGTCCAGACAGAGAATGGAGGTGTATATATATATATATGTCTTGCCTCTGCTATTAAAAGGTCTCACTCTCACAACCACTTTTATGTTTCCTCCGCCGGCTGGTGGCATTTTGTATATATGTATATTTGACGCTCTGATTCCTAAATGCTGTTCCTTCAATCGATCTTACCTGGCAGCTGATGGTTGCGAAGGCTCCTCCACTCTCAATATATAGATCATCGACAAGGAACTCACAAATATAATGGCGATTTAGAGGATTGTGAAGTTTGGCCGTGGATTACTTGTCGTTTCTCGTTCATTAGTCCGTAGTAAAGAACTTATACTATTAAATAACTTGAAAATATAAAACGAGGGCCTAACTTGAATGGGATTTTGTCTCTTATTTCACGGAGCTGGATCTAAGGAACTGTGGTGCTCAACTAAATTACGATTATCTTCTGTATGCCCCAAACGGATTGAGCGGACTTCAGATTTGCATCACGTGCTAATAACGGAGTATTTATACGGAGATCCGATGAGTTTTATAAATATCGGCTGACGGGTTAAATGATGAATGCCGGACAGGCGATGCTGCCGGCATAATTAATTTCTCGGAATATTACATGTATAGAGAAAAAAGAACATTAATTATATGTACTCTGAAAGCATTTGAATGAGATGATTCTAGTCTAAAAAAAGTGGCTCGCATGAAGTTCGCTAGAGGCTGTCAGTGCTCTTAAGCACTTGGCCCTGATCTGCTAATGGTGAGTTAGGCATCGGAATTGCGGTTTAGAGTATACTTGTTATTACATGTAATTACTAGTACTGGTATGAATACTTTTGAGTATTGACTTAGATGTACATAAATATATAACCTAGATGCCCATGGATTGCGCACTGAGTCCAAAGCAACACCCCGAACAACTTCTAATTTTTCTAGCCCAATAACAATCTGATTAATTACTGTAAAAATTACGGCTTCTTGAACTTACGAGATTCTACAACAAATTAACTGTTTCCAGCCTGTGATTAAGATTCCCTAAGCCTATCCCGTTGCTCTTAAGCTGCTTGCGTGTCTTGCGCTTCAACGATTGATTGTATGTTAGCAAATTTAGTATTGGGATCGACTTGGACTCTTCTATGCCGGTGGTTAGAATTAAAAGCCTGGCGAGATATTAATAAAGTAACTGCTGCTCGAAGATCTGCTACCTGTGTTGAGAGAGTCGATCATGCGGCCTGCCTCATGAAGCTTCCTAATGTACCGCCTCTCTCTAGGGGTTTCTTGAGCCCCACTCTCTCTAATTAATTGAATAGATTTATTTATCTTACGAGAGCTACAAGGTGATTTATCTGATACAGAATTAGGATTAGATAACGGTGTCGAATGTCTTTCTATGGGGTGAGGGACCTCGGATGAGTTAATACCCTTTTCTGGGTTCCATGGGATTAACCAGCTGCTTTCCAACCAGATTTATGTAGAAGAAGATTGAATGTGTCATTTCTAGCATCGTGGTAGCAAGAAACAAACTTCTGTTTCTTGACTGCTGATGCGTTATCGAATTTTGCCAAATCTGCGATCTGACGGCGATATCGGGATTTGAGCGGTGCCAAAACGCCCAAATCCAAAGGTTGGAGAACATGACTTGAATGGGCGGGTAAAAATGGAAGCTCTACATTATTTTGCTTGCAAATCCATATAAATTTAGTAGTTGTGTGACTTCCGTGACCATCCATAATTAAAATGCGATATCTATAGGGTTAGTCTCAGTGATAAACATACGTATAAGCCAATTATTCGCAATGTTATTACAAGTCCAATCATTTTCGGATATCGTATATTGCCAATCCAGCGAGTTATCTGGAAACCAAGTTGACTGTGGGTTGCTACTCTTAAAAATTATCAGTGGTCGTATAGAATATCCTGAGGCGCTGATTGTCTTGATGATTGAAACTCATTCCCGCAATTGAGGAGATTTAACATTGGCGCGCGTTTTACCTAAGCTAGCAAGGACCATTGATTTAGCACAAACTCCGAGGGAGATGCCGTGTTCGTCCATATTCCAGATGTTTCTTTGTTCCACGTTATAGCAACTCTGAAGCTCACGAGACCGCGTGTAGAGCCTGGAAAGTAAATCCGGGAGAGTTCCATCGATTCTTGAGGCTTCGATGCTTCTGCCTATACAGGTATAAACTTCTGGGTTGCACTGAATGAAATTTGATAGCTATTTTTTCCCAAGTGGAGCATGGTCAGAATTCAGTCTAAGGATTAGAGCCGCCATTTCTCGAGCGCGAGCGCGAGATGGCGGATATCCTTCGAAGTTTAGTCTAAGTATCTATTTTGCAAAATATTCCTCTTGTTGATTAGATGATCTCAGACGTGGTTCATAACCATCTCTTTGATTTTTCCCACCCCGTTGGCGATGTCTAAGCGTGGATTCAGGGTTGCCGTACAATCCAGAAGTAGCTCGAATCGATAAATTTTTGTCAGATTTCACATTCTGAAGGGCATCTCTTATTGCAGATTCACGTCGAGAAATGGTACTTGTATTAGGGTGGAGTAATCACAAAATTAACAGATAGTGTTGCTATGGCCTCAGAGCTCAATCCATGGGATGTCTACGGTATATACTCTCCCGCAAGGATCTTGAATTTACTAGTCTCTTTGAGGTCCTGTAAAAATACAGTGGCTCGACATGGGTGCATCCATGTAATTTTATGATCTAAATTATCGTCTATTCTCTCTCTGAATTGTTTTCAAACACAACATGCCGTCGACCTACCATCGTCGCACCCATCATGTTGTCATTTTTTCCATCTATAAACAGAGGTGAGTAAGATATTGAAGTAATTCTGTATCGGATAATTAAGTTTAAGAGATCTGTCACCTAGAAATACCAGAAAGTCGTCGCTGCTCCACCACTGTCGAAGAATAAATGCAAAGAAATTTCTCCAAGAAACCCTTTTTAGATGAGAGGGATAATAGACTTGAATAAATAAACTCAAAAAAAATGCCAGCTAGAGAGAGACAAATATCGCACGTTAGGAACAGGAGCAAAGATGTCGACGAATGTATCAGAATTTGTGGCAAAGAGACGAACAGGCATCACGGAAAGTTTAAAAAAAAAAATTCGTCTAGTGCTCTATTCCTTCTATTAGACCAAGTCTCGTCCTATTCTCGTCCTATTCTATGTTTGGATAAATATTGGCAAAAAACCCCTGTAAATGACAGGCGACTTCACTTAACCTTGTACCACTGTACGCATTGGCAACTTTCTCGCTGAATGGGTGTGTTGATGATCAGTGTGAAAGCTAGCGTGAAGCTAGAGTCTTGGCACATATATCTAGAGTTTTTTTAAATTACAGTACACGCGGCAGATCTATGGCGGCCCTACGCTCCTGTGGAGTCCGACGCGAGTGAGGCCGGGTCGGATCAGGTTGACTACCGATACCTCGTCCCACTTTAGTGACCGAGAAATTGCCAGACTACCTGACATGTGTTGGACATGTGGCGTCTAGCCTCGGGAAGAACAAAGAAAGTTTACATGCGTTTTCGCCCTCGTCTGACATTGTTCTGTCTCGGCCACCGCGCACCCGAGTCTATCCCTAACATGTATCTAGAGTTCCCGAGTAGATTCCTACTAAAAACAATGTACTGCACCATTCAACTTTGAGAACAGTACCGGGGTATGTACCGGTACATAATCGGGGTTTCGTTGCTCGTGAGGTATTTCATACCTCACACTTGAAGAAGAATCGCTGCTGCTGATAATCTGGCGTGATCACGAGGTCCGAACTTCGATGCCGTATCATCAATTTGGTCCTCTCGGTATCTCATGGGACGTGGAATTAGAGACTCTCGATCCGAATTCAAGTAAAGAATTCGATTCAACCACTCAAGCAACGAGAGTAACCTGGCTGCATCTCGGTGTAATGGAATGCTGAAGAGTCCAAGATTCAAGTGGATCCAACTAGAGTGACAGTAAGCAACTTTTTCCCCTCAATCAGAAATTGAAATCGAATTGTTATTCAACAGTTCATGTGATACGCCCGTGTGTTCGGCGAGGTAACAGGGAACACACACAGATCGTTGGAGAGATAGGAGAGAACGCGGACGGCGCTCGAGGGTAGTTCGAGCGAGGTAACGCAGATAGCGTTCAATGGATTGGGGAGCGAAGAGGTGACGCAAGGTCATTGGGATGACGGGACAAATGTGGAGAGGTCTTTAGATTATTAACCTAATCGATGAAGACAGAAAACAAAGTATAGCGACCAGAGGCTGACCGGAGTGAACTAGTTATACCTAAATTTATACCCTCAAAAAAACATAAGGCTAGAAGAAAATTTAGAAACAAAAGAAAATGTGAGCCCGAGGCAATGAATTATGAAATCCTGACAGATCAGAAGCTTCAACTTTTAAGAGTCTCAACATTTCAGTACGGATTAACTTAGTTTTTTTTTTTAATCATTCTAGTGTATTCAGCCTTAAGGCTATGACACGAATGACCCTGGTGCGGTACATGGAGCGATATTTCAACATGACATAGGGGGCACTCACACCGAACATCATTTGAAGACATAACTCGAAGTCAGGTGCCTTACAGCCCTTTCTACCCTCAACCGTATATGTCTGCCGTAGGAACGCATTTCAGCCACCCACGGCTGTCCTGTGTGCCTTCGACATCGTCACATACATGACCAGGCGAGAAATGTGGTGTGAGGGTCTTGCTGGATTCGAACCAGCTTTCTCCTGTCTCAAGTGGGGCATGTGCCTCGGCTACCCAGACTCTACTTGGGAGAATGGCCCGGACGGTGTACCACATAACTTAGTCAGTTGTACTGCCACTTCTCCACAAATAGTTTTTTGAGTGTCTTTTTCGCGACACATTAAATGTCGCTAGTGAGAAACTTTATAGCTTCAGCTAAAATATTTCCGCGGCTAATCTAACAAAAATTCAGTAAGAACTAGATCTGGCCTGACGGCGAATGACGAGACCAAAATGGCAAGAATATTTGATAGTTATGAGATTCTATGTGAGATGGAACTATTGTGTGTTTTGTTCACATTTCATATCATTATCGTGCCTAGAGGGATTGGATAGAGCAACCTCTGTAGAAGCTTTCCAGTAATGACGCGCATGACAGCACTAACTTGTCTTTGCCCAAAATCATACACTTCAACTCTTTCATTGCGACATCTGCGCGCCTAAGTTTGAAGATATTATCGTTCGTCATGATTTGTGATGATAGATATGACGCGAAAATAGATGCAGTTGCGGGACTCTGAATCAAAGTCTCAGTGTGTAGTGGAGAGTAGAGCGAGGCCACGTTACGATGTCAAAGTCGTAGTGATCTCCACCGTTTAGAAAACCGGAACTGCATTGTAGAAAGATAAGGACCGAGCCGATGATCAAAATAGATCATCATCATTAGCCAGGCCAGATAGCGCGAATTTATTGCAGATGCCAGGGCTAAGTAGCAGCAGTGAGGGAAGGCGAAGCGGCTACCAGCGTTACATTAGCGGATGTGCTAATCTAGAAGGCGGACTTAGGGGTGTTAGGATATGAATCAGGCTATAATTGGAGCAGGAGGAATCAATCATTTCTGAAAAAAATCCATGTTGGAAAAACCTAGTTTTAAAATGTCTTAAAATATCTTTAATCTTTAAGATAGTAACTACTTACGCCAACACCCCTGGAAGTTGATTGCCTTCAAAAATCAACACCAAAACCTTTTTCCTGGCTATCTCAACAAAATCTCAATAAATCATGGATTCTAACGTTCAAGAGGATGTTGATTGAACATGTCCTGGAAGTTGGGAACTACCGAGTAATAGAATTTAATTTTATATCTCTTAATTCTATAAACATCGCTACACAATTTACACAATTGATATTTCAAAATCCTGACCAAAGGTTAGCAAGATAAACTTACACAGAAGGAACTTCAGATTGAGTGATTGCGCATACTGAGAGGAGTAAAAAACCATCGATTTTTCCCACTAAGGTATCTCTCTTCTAGAGCCTTCTTTACAGTCTTCTTAGCATCTTCGCGTTGTGAAACTTCTTTGAAAGTATCTGCATTGATGACGTTTTTGAGACCTTCTAACTCAAGGGTGTAGCGTGTCGGCATAAGATGGTTGTAGTTGATAATCTTGATAAATGGCTTTACTTTGCTTCGTTTGGATTGGCGAGTTTTAGACATGCGGCGAGTTACTTGTGAAGGATATCTTTCAATACCGGCGACCAGAGCGTGAGGATATGGATGTGACTTGTTGCCGTTATCTTGGGGTTGAATGATCACTACCTATTTTTATCTGGAATCAGCCTTTGATTTGAAGTTTGATCTTGTAATCTTCAGCGGCATGTTTTTTGTCCTGTTTCAAAGACGGTTTGCAAAGGCTCGAACGAGTTTCTTGCGCTTTATTTATCTCCGATATTCAGATCCAAGTCTGACTTAGTAAAATAGCGAGGCATACCTTCTTTCCGGCATATCTTCCCCTAGTGATAATGGCAACACGCCCTACCTTGAGAACTGCAGAGAGGGTTGGTCAGAAAGTACTTTTTTGATTCCCGGATTACCAACTTACATTTCATTTCGACTTCGGTGTCGGCTGCTTGGGACTGTGGTTAGTAGCGATATGGATCATACAATGCTCAATTGTTCACAAAGTAAGTTGTGGGCGGGGTTAGCGAAGTTGCTGACTCAGAAAGATTATATCACGTGATAATTTGCAACTTACCCATAATTGGATCCCTACACCAACTGGCCAAAAATAATTGTACACATTCAACGATAATTGAGAAAAGAAGCTTAGAATTCTAGAAAAGTCGCTCTATCTGGGTCCATGTTTAATTATATTCGAAAAGGCCCACCCCGATCATCGCCTTTTCCTCCCTAGTCCAAGTATCACTCGTTGATATTGTGGTCTCATCAATGGGACTCAATCGAAACGACGAGAGCTCTATAATTTGTGTCATAAGCTTAGAGAAATTAGATCTCGCCTTCTCTGGAATTAAGGGAATCATGAGTTTGAGAATATGGATGAGTAAGGCCAGGGAAAGCCATAAGCTAAAAGCCCTGGAACCGACGCACCCCTAGAATCGTCGCACTTCGAACCACGACAACAATTTATGAAATTACGAAATTACAAATCATTAAAATATCTTAGTTCCTTATAAATTATATATTTATAAACTATAATGATCGTAGAATAAGTACATATTTTTATTTGGTGATTTTGACTAACTTACGGTATTTTACGACCCTTGGAGTCCCTGATTTTCTAGATTTGTTACAATTGAATCAATGTTGGCGAATCGGGTGTTGGGATCAAGCTGCACTCTTTTACGGCGTTTGTTAGAATTAGAATTGGCTCGGCTTTCTAGCTGTAGATTTTTTTCTTCGAGAAGTGCGAGTCTCGTGTTGAGAGAGTCGAGAACACGACCCGACCCCCTGAAACGAAAGTTTCAGGAACTTTTTTCGGGGGGAATCTGGAGACTTAGGATCTCTGACTTGCTGAATCACTTGATATACTTGACTGGAGCTACGAGGTGAATCATCTAGCGTAGAATCAGTTGTCTGAGACGGCGTTAATGGGTGTTGTTTAGGCTTGGGAACTTGTGAAGAGTTCAAGCCTTTTTTTGGATCCCATGGAAATAAACCGGCGGCCTTCCAGTCGGAGCGAAGCACTCGAGGGTTGAAAGTGTCCATCCGGGCAAGATGGTAACAAGAAACGAACCTCTGTTTCTTTACCGTTGCCGCGTCATCAAGATGCGCAAGTTCGGCAATCTGAGTACGATACCTTGACTTAAGCGGGGCAAAAACACCTAAGTCCAAAGGTTGAAGGACATGGCTCGAGTGTGCCGGTAAGAATAAAAGCTGGATATTGTTTTGCTTGCAAAGTAATAGAAACTCCGGACTAGTATGGCTGCCATGGCCATCCATAATGAGAAGGCGATGGTCGCTTGTTTGTGGCCGTGTTTCCGGAATAAATATATTTTTAAGCCATTGTAGAGCGATAAACTTATTTGTCCATCCATTTTCAGAGGTCGTAAAATACGACTCAGGTGTTACTTCTGGAAACCAAGTATTTTGTGGGTTGTTGCCCTTAAAAATAATCAGGGGTCGAATATAACTCCCGGTCGCGCTCACTGTCTCTATTATCGACACCCACTCGAGTGATTCCGGAGATTTAACATAGGTACGTTTTTTTGTAGAGCTTGCAAGTACTAATGAGTTTATACAAACTCCCAGAGCTATCCCATGCTCATCAGTATTCCAGAGATTCTGTTGCCGGATACCGTAGCGTCTTTGCATCTCCCGAAACCGGGTGTAGAACTCAGAAATTAGATCTGGGTGAGTCCCATCAATTCTAGAAGCTTCGACTTTTCTACCAATACAAGTCGCTACTTGTGGATTGCGGCTCATAAATTTTTGTAGCCATTTTTTCCCCAGCGGTTCGTAGTCAGAATTGTTGTGAAGGATTCGGACCGCCATTTCTCGGGCACGAGCATGAGTTGGAGGAAATTCTTGCTCATCCTGCTTGAATATCCATTCAACAAGGTATTCCTCTTGTAATTTAGACAATTGCTGCTGAGATTCATGAGAACTCTGCTTTGAAGTGTAACCATGTTGGCGACGCCTGATCGTAGCTTCAGATACACAGTGTTAGGGGCTTTGCCCGGTCTGGGTCTGGCTGGGTCTAGCCCATCCGTAGGCCTGCGTAAGACGTACGGCAATAAGGAATCATAGGGGCAACCAGGGGCGGCCAAAGACACGGGGTGTTATCTCGGACGGGGTGACGGGTCGGAGGTTCCCCGGATGACTGGACGTCGGATACGCGGCTCACGGTACTTAAGAACAACCAGTGCCACGTAGATAGTTCCCCATAGGAAAATATATTCTGAATTCTTAACGACACCGATCACGTGAATAACTGTGTTCCTTTGCCCTTAACACACCGTACGACTTTGCAGCGGCTCGAATTGATAAGCTTTTATCGGATTCGAGATTTTCAAGAGTAAATTGAATCATGGACTCGTTTGGAGACATTTTAATTTACGTGGGGGTGAGATAATGGTAGATTTAAAATATTCTCTTCGTGGTTCAGAGTGCGACGATTCTAGGGGTGCGTCGGTTCCAGGGCTTTTACCTTAATGGGGGTTTGGAGAGACTTTGGATTAAAAGTTTTAAGGCACCAATGAAATGAGAGGCATACTGTAGGCTATCTCAGTTTCAGAGGTACGGAGTGAGAGAAGAAAACTGTTAACCATCTACTATAAGTGATGCCAGTACAGTTACATCTAGGGATGCATTTCAAATTTCGCCACCAGCATCACTCTTAGAACCGTCCATCCTTTTTTCACAATCGGGAATATAAAAAATCATTGCTTCGCACGAAATTTAATAGGAGAAAATGAAGACCACAAAGTTTCACTAAGTTATACGATATATCAGTGCCTTGGTTGAAGAGGATTGCAGAGTTCCTCAAGTCCAAAGACTTAAGGGGACCTTACTCAGATCTGGATATATATTAGACCTGCTGCTCAAGGTGCAAAAAGAGGCAATTGGAGGAAGCAGCATGTCAGTGCCACTATGGATTCGCTTGTTTTCAAAGTAATTAATGCACTGAGTAAAATGAAGGGCACGTCAAGAACTCTTTTCCACAGAAGTTGCGAAAGGCAGGATTACTCCAAGATACCCTTCTTAATAACTAAACTCAACGCAATCCGACTTGCGCTTGTGGAGATCTGGACAAGCAGAGTCCATCCTGTGGAACCTATCGTTATCAAGGAAAGGATTAAACAGCAAGCACCTTTGATACAGTCGATAAGTCTCTAGGATCAAAAAATATTACAGCCCGTCCATTCAAAGAATGCTGAGCAGGATTAGGAGAACATCTGAAAAGTATTCCGCAGGTGTCTAGAACTGGGAAATTTCTCGGAGCGTTTCGAGTACACAGAGGAAATACTCGTCTCTAAATTAGAACAAGACCTCGAAAATTTGTCAATGAATGGAAACTAACCTGTCTTCTTTTTTTATCTTAACAGGAATTAGAACATTCCGTCGAAAAGATAATTTCCTGGCAAGTATTCGAGCATCGATTTGTTCCAAAAACTTTTTGCTGTCCCCGGACACTCTGCGGTAAACCTCGTCTCCTCTCATACAAAATTCTGAAGCGATAAAACGAAACAAAAAGCTGTAACTGTGGTGATTTTAAATATTTAAGGGAATTTCGATATAGTGCCCCACAGATGATGCTACGTTGGATATGAAATTAAAGATGGCCAATATCACCATAATGATAGATGAATTTTTTGGGCCGCGTGTAGTACATCACCAAGTTGGTGTGAATGGAGACAAAAATATGAAACGTGGTGCTCCACAGGAGTCGCTGCTTTCATCACTCTTGTTTTTTCTTTCATATATCGCCATATCTTCATACTAACGTAACATGGGAATGATAGCAGTCATAAGTTTGGATATACGAAGAATATCGCAGTGCTTAAAACAGCAGGTTCAAAATAGAGATCAAAGAAAAGCCAAACTAGCAAATACATGTAAGCTCAATGTGATTCCAATTCAATAAAATCGGAGCTATTAGTGATAAGAGAATCCAAAGAAAAGCTTGTCAAGTCAAACTTAAGTATCCAGGTCTAACTTCACAGCGAAGTCCTACTCTTGTGGGTTATCCTTGAATATAGTTAAATTCCCAGCCCAACTTCAATCAAAATGTTGAGGAATAAGACGGAAAAGAATAGTGGCTTTGGGGCCAATGATCAGAGCAGTACAGACGTCCTCAGTATAGCACTTTATGGCTCAGAGGCGCAGGAGTTGGCCGCCAAACAGATCTTCTCGACATCATAACCCTGATCGAAAATCGAACCGACCGCACTACTCTCAACATAACTTTACACGGAGGATCGCGTATTCCTCCACTAGCAATAAATCTTTAACAGAGGCAACTAAAAGCCGCAACGCGAATCCAGCAACCAAACGCAAAATATCCTTATTGACTGGATCTAGAGAGGAATCGAAAGAGACGATAAGATGCATAGGACTTTGTACTGACTATAATAGTCGAACTTTTACCATATCCAAGTAATATCCTACCCGCCTTCAACAATCACTATTCAAAACTTTCGAGTTGTAAAAGCATCTGGTAAACCTGCAGTGATTCCAGAAAGAGAACGCGAATGTTGTAACATTTATTTGAAAAGATAGTTTATTCCTTAACCGAGAGAGGAATGAACAAATACCTACAAGATGATGTCAATGCAGGATATCCTGGATAACCACTGGTCAAATGGCAAAATTACTACGTTGCTAGAGATATCTAGATCTTCAGAGACGAGGCCCTCAGTAGCGTAAGGCTCTCCATGACTTCTGGACTGCTCCGACTGAGGTGGGAGGTTACTTTGGGATCCAAGTCATAATGTTGTAAAGTCAAAGCTTACAGAGGTTATGTCGCAGTGAAGGTTTCTGGCTATACGAAGAATGAATTCTCTCTTATAACGACTGATTAAAACTGTTGCAAAACTATATTGATCTTAAGTGAGGAAAAGGTGTATATATACATGTAGAAGGTGTTATTGCTTTCGCTACCTATTTCCAAGCATAGAATACAGAACATTCTAGTATCTTCTCTTTGGTGAACCCCAAACAGCTATTGCGCAGGGTTCTGTTGTTCCGATATCCTCGATGGAAGTTACTAGAGACTTCTGTTCTGCCTTTTTTCCACTGGTTGGTTGCCACCCATGCTCATCGTAATCTCGCTTAACCCAAGCACAACACATAACGGTGCGCTCGGACGCTCACATAATCGGCTTGTCTAGGCTGTATAGTCGAGACTTCAGAAACTACACTCGTTATGCAATGCAGGCAATCTCGTTGCAAGCAATATTTCGGTTTAGTCTATATCCTATCGTTATTATGTGTACGCCTTTCACTACTTTCAGCAATTTCGTTCGTATGGGGGGTGCTGAAGTAACAAAAGAATGAGTCTACCCATGAATGTTAAGTGCATGTAACCATTTTTTTCGCTAGCTGCTTTGAATATTGACTTAATAACCGTTACAAAACGTCATAATCTATAAGGTGAATCTACCAGCGACCCGGATAACTTTAACAAGTAGTCTGATGTAGTCCGTGCCGGAAATACTTTACGAATTTTTAGGTAGGCAAAGACCGTATGTGCTTTTTTAAATGGCTCATCATGCGGTTCAGTCAAATCTACACGGAACGACATCCTATTCAGGATAAACATTATGATCATAAGTAGTGCAGGTCCAATTTCTGGGACAAGGGCGTTTGACATAAAAAATCTTAGGAAGCAGGAAAGCCCTGCTACAGAAACCAGGGAACGACCTGACCAAAGCTTCCTTGGACGATAAGGAAGCTGCGTGGGCTTGCGTAGGTAAAGGACTAATTAGATTTTCTAAGGAAATAGGTCATACTACCAGCGACACCAATCAGTAATATTCCGATGGATACAAGGTCACTCAGAGACTAATGGGAATTAGAAAGCTGATTAGTCCGTCAAAATAACCGGTAGACCTCCCGAATGAGCTTACTAGTTTCTTCTAGTTGAAGGGAGCGTTTGTGACCCTGATAAGGCTCATTAAGGAAGCATCGAATATAAGGAGGTGCCTTAGAGACCGTACCCACGAACAAATCAAGCTGCTAGGTAAAGATGAATCGGATGCGGCCACCTGAGTATGTTTTTCGGCAAAGGCACTATGGACTAATGGTGGCCAGAATAAGACACATCAATCATTTCAACATTTTTCATCAAAGATTCAAAGTTGAAGGTACCAACAGCAATTGATTGCGATTGCGGACGAGAAATATGTCCGTGATAGTTTGCCGAATGCAGATTAGTTAAACACCGTTGGAGACGTGCGTAACACAAACTACTTGCAGCAATACACGAGACTTTAGTAGGAAAGGGATGGGAGGCCCTTGGCATTTGTGACCGTATCGAAGTTTTATAGCGGGCAAGATCTTTTTTTTTTATTTTTATTTTTTTTTATTTTTTAAATCATTCTTGTGTATGCAGCCTGAAGCTATGACACGTATGATTACGGAAGGTGTGTTTCTCATAGAATGACTCATTTTGACGTTCTGGAACACTCATACTCAGATTTCATTTGCAGATA
>JAKRRZ010000573.1:0-18641 GCA_022627015.2 Podosphaera aphanis | reverse complement strand
TAGGAAAAAACGTCAGAATATGAAAAGGGGTTAATGTAATTAACTGTAAATAGATATGTATATATTGAGTGAAGATCCGGTGAAAGGAAGGACATCGGATTAAGAGAGAACAGGATAGGTAGCTAATCCAAGAGCTGAATCCTAACAACCTATTTTAATTCTGCGTTTTATCTACTCGTTGCTCTGTTGATTATTACTAAGCTCTCAAGTTATTCATAACGACGATCAATAATTTAACAGTCGCAACTCATTCGAAGTTGAAGGCCCGCAAAGTACTCTCGGTCGATGGCTCCTCAGCTTGTCAATAATTCTCTTCGACAAGACCCGGACCCAACAAACACAAAGTCTCTCACGCCCAGCTCTCTTTTCAACTGGAGCCCCAATCCTCCGGAAATCAACTAGAAAAAATTGTACGATCGTCTTCCTGGATAAACACCCGCATACACGCTCCCGATGTTATGGACACCCGACGGAGGATTTAAGTCGTGGAGCACAAATTTGGGAAGGGAGATGTGACATACGGTTCACTTTTGGGAAGATGTCTGGAGGAATCTCTAGCAGAAAAGGGTACTCGGGTATTGAGATGCGGGAGAAGAAGGAAAGGATTTTGGAGGGTAGGTCCTGAGGAATTTTGACTGGGATGAGTTGTGCGTGTGCCGGAGCAGCGCTTGAGAAAGTGCCACCGACACTCTAAATACCGGCTAAAATCCGATATTCCTAACCCGCCCTGTGCTCTAGACTGTCGGCGCTCCTTCAGCTGGCAAAAGTACATTCATGGAACGGCACCACCTCAGTCGATCGGTTTTTTTGCGTTTTTCCCGGTCGGAGAGTCACATCTGGGCTGGCTGTTGGGGAGGGCAGCTGGTACATTGAGAAACCACGGGATCAGTGACCCGGGACAGATGGTCGAAAGATGGAATTGGCTCGGGGGAATCTTATGGGGTGTGGGTGGGGAATGAACATCTACTTGGTTGGAATGTTCCCTAGATAGGCTGAGCTAACCGGTACATGATCCTTAGGGTTGTATGCTGTGCGCCGGCACAACGTAATAAGTAATCAAAAAAAAAACTACTTATACAACTGGGGGGGTCGGAGTGAGAGAAGAGGACTGGCTGACCATCAGCTATGAGTGCTCCTAGGGCAGCTATGTGAATGCGTTCTAGTCACTCTGTAAATCTTGTCTCTAGCAGCAGTGTCTTTATGGACCGTCCTTTGTCCTAATGGGGAATATAGGGTCCATGCTTTGTATGCGACTCATCCGAAGTTAAATAAAGACAACAACAACTACTTACACAACACCAGAAGCCTCACTCGTACGCTTCGGCCGTAATATTAGCCCCTAAAAGACCACAATTCGGGCAGCCCCAAAGCAACCTGCTCGGGTAGATGACCGATTTCTGGTTCGGGTCTCTCCTGACCATCTCTCTCTTCGAATGTCTCCCCATGCAGTAATGCTCAGACTCAACTCTTTTCTCAAGGATAAGCTAGTCCTTGAAATTCAATCCACTAAGACCGGATTCGCTATCTGCCCTCTATCTACTGCTACTCAAGAAGCACTTACAGCGCGAATGAGCGAAATTGAAAAGTTCCTATCCACGAGCGGCAAATGTCAGGTCAAAAAGCCAACCAATCACAAGGCATACCTTCTCCCCGGTGTACCTCGCTCATACGCAGGTTACAACGGCTCAGAAATTTAGCTTGTCGAGATAACTACATCAGCTATTTCCGAAGCCTTTCGTAATCTTACCAATGTGGCGCCAATCAATGTTCTCGAGCCGCTAAATACCTCCAAAGCTGAGTTCGCCGCCCACAAAGATTGTATAGTCCTCTACCTGGAGGAGTCTTCTCCTTTGCCAAGGAATCTTCCACTCTTTGGCATCAGAATACAAGCAAAGCTTCTCCCTAAAAGGATTAAACTTTCACAGTGCGGTAAGTGTTTCGGTTGGCACAACGAGAGAGTCTGTTGCATAGCTCCTCGCTGCAGAATCTGTGTATCAACTGAGCATCTAGAGAGCCAGCACACCTCATGCGATCCAGCTGGAGTATACCAATGCCCGCCAAAGTGTGTGAACTGTCATGGCCCCTATACGGCTGATTCCCTAGAATGTCTCATCTGACCCCGAAAGGATCAGTCCCTAACCACAAAATTACAGATTGCTGAGATACGTTAGACGGCAGCAGCTGCTATATTATGTCTGAAAATAGCACACTGTGGAGCTTCAGGTACAAAAAATCTTGCTGCAATAGAAACTACTGCAAGTAAAGTCCCTTCTGTCCCCAATGTCTCAAAGGATCTTTTTTCCAAACAATTCTCATCTTCTCTTATGCGTGTCCGCTATGCTCCGCTCGAAAATGAACTCCGCAATTTCCGCGACAGCAGCCCCTCAAGAATGCAACTATGAGTGTGAAAAAATCAGCACTTCAAATCCTCTCAGTCAACGTAGGTAGGAGCTCGGTGGCGCACGAGCTTGCTCTTCAAATTGCACTTCAAACTCGTGCAGATCTCTTACTTGTGCAAGAACCGTACGTCTCAAGAGATTTAAATCGCAGGATAACCCGCAAGCATCCTTCCTTTGAGTGCTCCACTCCAGTCGACAACTGGTCCATCCGTCCTCGAGTTTTGAAATACTCACGAAAGGACTCCGGCCTAACGTTTAATCAGATCCGTCCGGGTGCATATCAACAAGAAGAAAATGGGATGTGCTCTTTCTTTCGGTGGTTCAGGCTCCTTCTCTTCCCAAAACCTTAGTTATCAACATTTACAACGCCCCACCTGAAGCTATCAATCCGGCAGCTGGACTTTCGTCTCTTCTTTCCTTGCCCACATCCGAACTTTTCTCATAAACAATAATCGCTCGAGACTTTAACCTGCATCACTCCCTGTGAGAATGCCATTTCACCCTTATCAATATGACGCGTCGGACAAACTAATATCAGCCCATCAATTATTGTCTGTTTGTAGTAAACACACATCTATATTGTGTTTCGGACTATCCCTTGTCACGGGTGACCACAACTATAGCAAACAACAACAACACCTAGCATTTCCTCATGGAACTGAACGGCACAAGTGTAATATCTGTATTACTTCGAAAGTTGTTACTAGGATACTTCGTCTATGTATATAAAGGGGTCTAGGGCGTCAGGGAGAAAAGGAAGAGAAAAACCTCTTTGCTTCATATCTATTGATACATCTCTATTACCATTATATTCGACTTGACTTCATTCTATCTTTATCTACTAAGTTCTTCCCTATCATCCTATCATCCTATCATTATTTATCTCCTCTCTATTAAAATGGTGTAATGAGATTGTCTGGATTGGTCATAGCTCTGTTGGTCACAGCTACGCTAGCAGGGTTTATATTACTATAAAGTGGAAGAGTTTTCCGCATCGGAAAACTTCTATGGGACCGGTCTATAAAGCATTATTTTATGTGTAGCTGTAAATCCTCAGAATCCAATTGTGCAGTTCTAAATCTACTTCCACGCCATATTATAAGTCATACTTTTAATACTCCCCTCAGTTTAGGTTCCAAGGTAACCTCGTGACTTCAATTAACATCTCATCAGACACTCCCTTTGTCATCCATCGTTTCCTGGAGCTCCGTCATCTGAGGCGGAAAACTTCATTCACTCGCTAGATCTTGTAGGGCTGAATTTCGCATCACGAATTGACGTACCCACTCACAAGCGCGGAAATGTGCTAGACTTGTGTTTCGCAACGGATTCTTTACTTGCTTGAGGAATAAATGCCTCAATTGAAACAGACCTCTACGTGACTTTCGACCACTTTCCAGTACTAATTTCACTTCCTGAGATCAATCGCACCTCCCAATCCCTAAGGCTACGTTTTTCAACCATTGACGAAAAGACCTTATTGGCTCTACTAAGCACGAGCCTAAAAGAACTGAGTTCCCTCGTGAAAACTAAAGCCAGACTTGACTACTCGGCATCAGCACTGATTCGGATTCTCTATAGCGCATTCACTGGCTCCGCAAAGGAATCACTTTAAACTAACAAAAGACAACCCTGGTGGAATCAAAGCTGTAGGGAAGTCAAGCGGAGATATCGAGAATTAGCTTGTCACTCGATACCTTCTAGTAACGCTAAATAGGAGTACCGGAGAGCCGTTAGGAAGGCGAAATCCTCCTTTTCCAGAAAAAACTTGAAGATGCTAGCAATGAGAATGATGTTTTTGAAATCACCATGTAGCACAAGTCAAAAGGAGTCTTCCGCACTCCGCCGCTCTTAAACCCACTTCTACCAAACTCCGCACCAGCCCACAATCTTGGAGATAAAAGAGAAGTTTTACCACAAAACCTGTTACAGAACCAGTCAGACGTAGAAGATATCCCCCTTCTAACTCCTACCGTGTCCTTAACGTCCCTTCCCTTCCCAGTTCTCATCCCAGATGAAGTTTCAGGGGCGATACTTGGAGCCGGGAATACAACCCCGGGCAAAGACCAAATTTCGACGGCGGTCCTTCGCCTTGCCTGGCCTCAAATCTCTGACACAGTGCTTAATCTTTTCCAGGCATGTATCGATATTGGACATCATCCCCAGTGCTTTCGTACTGCGATTTTAGCAATTATCGATAAGCCCAACAAGGCGGATATGTCTAGCCCACGATCGTATTTACCCATCGCACTCCTTTCAGTGCTAGAAAAAGGACTCGAAAGGGTTGTCACAAGGCGCATGTCATGGATAGCTATTAGCTTTAAGGTCCTAGCAACTCAACAATTTGGCGCGCTGCCTCTTAGAACTTCAGTAGATCTAACCACCTGTCTAACCCACGACGTCGAAGCCGCTCCTACTAAAGGGCTGACAGCCTCAGTTGCAACGCTCAACATTAAAGGTGCTTGCAATGCTGTCCTCCCAGGCAGGCCCGTGAAACGTCTTCGGGAACAGGGCTGGCCACCCAATCTATGCAACTGGATCGGATCCTTTGCTACCGAACGCAAGGTCTGCATTCGCCTACTAGAGAAGTGGGTGCGCCAAGGGCTATAAATTGTGGACTACCACAAGGATCCCTAATATCCCCAATACTTTTCATGCTCTACACCTCTCCTCTCTACAAATTGGAGGGTCTCAAAAATGCTTTTGGCTACGCCGATGACGTAGCAATAATGGAGACTTCCCCATTTCTGGAAGTAAATTCTCTAAAGATTAGTTCCGCCATCAACCAAGCTCTGTCTTGGGGCGAGGAAGAAGGGCTTAAGTTCGACCTATCAATGTCCGAACATCTATACTTCTCTAGAAAAAACAGAGATAAGGGACGCAGCCCGCAAGTCTCCACAAACAGCTTTTCGATTCCCGAGAATACGGAGCATCCATACCTCAAATGGCTAGGTATCAATTTTGACAAAAAACTAACCCTTAAGTATCACGTACAGATATAAGCGGAAAAAGCCCTAAAGGTCACAAACGCTCTCCGTTGTCTAGGAAATACGGTCCGGGGCGTGCCACCGCATTTGACAAGACAGGCAGTTACTACTTGTGTTTTACCCATCGCGAATTTTGGGGCAGAGACATGGTGGCCTGGAGTCTCCCGGAAGAAAGGAAACAAAATAGTCTCCAATAGAGATGGCCGACACCTAGCAAAGCTGGACAAAGTTTAAAGTGCAGCTGCAAGAGCAATACTCCTAGCACATCGCACTGTCCCCTCGCCCGCTCTCCCTAGAGAGGCCGGACTTCCCCCTGCTTAGATTGCCCTATATAATATATCTAGGAGAGCTACTGTTCGAATCCGCAATCTAGATCACCGTCAACCCCTCTTTAGACGAGGACAAAAGTCACTCTCAACCCCTGCGACAACACGGCTCGCCCGGTCATACAGGCAGATTGCAGCGTCGGAACAATTCAACCCACTTCTCTTACCTCTGTGGGAGATACCAGAGCCAGAAAGAGAAGCGTTCAATCGAGTATGTGGTCTAGCTCAAGGGCGAATCAATTTTGTGAACTCTCACGCAATATCTCACAATCTGACATCCTAGTATATTCGGATGGATCCAAAGCTTCTGATGGGAATGCTGGAGGAGGATATGCTATTTATCAGCTCGGGCGTCTGATACAGACAAAAGTCTTTCCTCTGGGCAGCAATGGTTACTCTGGGCGTGCAGGGCGTTTTCGACGCTGTCCTACACAAAAGACTACCACACCGGATGCCTAACCAAGGTTGGCCTAGGTCTCTTTGTCAATGGGTCGAGTCTTTTCCGAACCCGACGAAGAATACGTGTCCGACACCAAGAAGGAATAACCCAAGACAAAGTCGTTGAGTGCGGAGTCCCGTAGGGCTCGCCGTTGTCACCACTGTTATTTCTTCTCTACATCGCTATCCTAGTTCAAGACGGGAACAAGAACAACAAATTTGGGTACGCAGACGATATCGCAGTTCTAACTGTAGGATGCACAGCAGCTGAAGCGGTGGCAAACGTTCAAGCAGAAGTTGAAAATCTCGTGCGACTTGCAAACGAGCACAAGATAAACTTCGACCCGGCCAAATTCGACTTACTGGTAATTGGATGAGGGCCCAAGAAAAAGATGGACACGGCAGGCTTAGCCGTCTTTATCTAAGATCACACAATTATCCCATCTCCACAAGTGAAATGGCTTAGGGTATGGATAGACTCCCAACTCAACTTCAAGCAGCATTTTCAAGAGTGGTGCGGGAAAGCGCAACATATAACACAGTTTATACGTCGAATTAACACTATACAGCGTGGCGTAGACCCAGGTCCAATAATCAAGGCAGTGCAGGCGTGCATTCTGAGTACGGCTTTCTACGGAGCAGAAGCATGGTGGTCAGGGCTAACCCGAATCACCACCCAGAGAAACAAGAAAGTGAGCACAGGAGTCAGCTGGCATACTGATCTCCTAATAACACAGTCATCAAGGCAGTCCGGGCGGCACTACCTGTATAGCTAACCACTCCAAAATATGGCTCTACACAGAGAGTCAGGCTTTCCTCCGGCAACAATCATCCTCCAGCGAGACAATTGAGAGCTGCGACGCGGATCCAAAAATTAGATACATAACATCCCCTGGTAACCAGATCTCAAGAGGGGCCAAAGGAAATTATTAACTGCCTAGGACTGCGCGTAGGAAAGAAAAGCCGTGCGTTCACGAACCCGGAGCGATATCTGTTACGACTGCAAACCAGCCTTCAGACCGTGCCGGCCGCTGTGGAGACCGGTAAACTCTTTAGCTCGAAAGCGGAACGAAACAGCCAGTCAGCGAGACTCGACAAGTAGACTGAAGCTATACAAGCCCAACGATGGATAGAGAAACTGTCAACAAACACGGTATGTGCGTACTCAGATGGCTCGTCCTGTGGCTGGGCAAAATCGGCATGGCGCTAGACTCTCTTCAGAGGACAAATGATTGGAAGCGACTGAGGCCCGTTGTGGGGTGCAGAGGCTTACGACGCCGAAATTTTAGGGGCCCAGAAAACCCTTGAAGTAGCAATAAGGGTGGCTGGAACTGACCCAATCAAGGTGCTCTTAGATAACTCGGAAGCGGCCCAGGCTCTGCGTAGCGGCAGGTCGAGGTCCTTCCAGGGAATAGTTGACAGGTTTGTTTTGGACTGTCAAGGGCACCAATCAGTCGAAATCCGGTGGATACTGGGACAGTCGGGAATCGAGGGAAACAAGAAGGCCGATAAGGTTTCGAAAACAGCTCTAAAGGACCTCCCAGACGAAGCGATAAATGCGACACCCGTCATAGAAATGAACCGCAGCCTAAAGTATACGTTTGCATCAATTAATTGGTTCGCCAGGGAGCGCGCGGATGAATTAACATCATCATGGTGGCAAGAAATTCGACCTAAGCATTATATAGATTTAGATCTCAAGGTGACCCGGAAGCTGTAGAAATTTGGAAGGGATTAGCAACAGTTTGTTAAGACTGATTAGGCACTTATCACGATCTTGCAGATTTTGGAATGTAAGAGGCTGTTAATCGTAAGCTGTGAAGTTCTTGATTACTCCAGCTTAGAAAACAGATCGCTATATATAATATCTATTTAAAGAAAAGGAAATCTAGTGATTTGTGTTAATACGGTTTAGCGTATTTACCAGCCTCACAACTTTATGGAAAGATTAGTACGTGCAGATCTACGTGAGTGCAAAAGACTATCACATCCAAAGTTGGACGTTACTTGTTTCATGATAGCAATCATTTCAACAGAAGCGACCTCCAGAGCTTGCCCTACTGAGATGGGCATACCCTAGATTGATAGCCGCAAGGACAGGACACGGCGCTTTCGCTAAATATCATGAAAGATTCAAGCATGAAGATATTGATGGCAAGTGCAAATGCGGTCGAGAAAGACGCCCGTGGCACTTAACAGGATGCCGATTAGCTCTCCAGCGTTGGAGAAGTGCGAAACAGGAATCTCTCCTAAGGGCGAGCGAGATGCTGGCAGGAAATGGATGGAAGAAATTTCTTGAGTTCGTGTCTATAACTAGTTGTTATGGCACACAAACCACAGATCGGGAGGCATAAGTTGTTCCCAGGGGCATCAATTGTTTTTCCCTTAGTCAAGTTGCGGAAAATTAGGACAAGGCGCAGGGCACATTCGTTCGGACACAATGTTTTTGGTATTTTTTCTCTTTCTATGTCATATAGATTATCTGGCAAGTAAAGTCATTCATGTTGGTAGCAGTGAGTCCGTATGGATCATATACCCGTATCACGCCTATTGGATGTAGGGCATAAGCCTGATACGACATGTAATCAAATCAAATCATCAACATCATGTGAGTTTGTTCTATCGCGTCTGATCAAGTTCTCTCAATTTCTTACCGACGCGTCTGCAAGTAGAACAATTCTAACATCGAATGCTTTCTATATCACATCTCATCTATTTTCATTTGGAATGGTGTCTTCTTGTAACGGCTTGATAGCCGAATATTTCCTGTAGCCTGCGCTGGTCAACGCAGGCTCTAAGAGACCAATGGGGAGAATCCATTCTAGCAACCTGAAGGGCCTACTAGTTGCTTCTAGAAGAACGACTAGGTTGTATCACTGTGCACGAACCGTGGATCAACAAGCCTATAGAACCTTGTAGAAGTATCCGCTAGAGTTGGCAGATCATTGATAGGAGCTTGATGGAACTTTCTAGTACAAACCATGGGCTGGGCTTAATCCTAAATGATCAGGCATTGTCCGGATTGTTGGTGCTACATGATGGAATAAATAGTCATGTACTTTGTATTTACTTGATCTCTAGAGTCGAATTATAAACTACTTTCAAATGCTACAAATGCTCATTGCTTTGACATCCTGAACTGTGACACTTCTCAGGTATTCTGCACGAAATACCAATGTTTTCGTCCTGCGAATGATTTTTAAGTAAACAAACAGGGTGCGAGGATGAAGACTTGTTCCAAGCATAGGAATCTTGCTCCCAAGCCCAAGAAATATCTTCGGACTGAATTGGAAAAATTTGATGGTTTCCTGTACGAAATTCAGACCTGGAATCAGGCTGTGAGTAAATGCTATTAGTTCTCTTGCTCCTGGAGTGGTTTGAACAGAATTTCTTAGCAGACACAAGAGGATTTGTTGGGCATATGATACACATTTGATCTCGACCAGCTTCCCGTCAATTGGACGTTGCGGCATCTCTCAGACACTTTTTTGAATTTCCTTGAGAATTTTTGGATCATGTGATCGTTCCACAGGCTTAACGTGTTTTGTTGTGGAGAATATCTGATCAGTTACTAACTATATTGGGTAATAGTCTTCGAGACAAAGTGTGCGTGCGGCATCAGTATAGATGCGGCATTTCGCTAGATTCCATGGTAGTTATTCGGTATAACCATTATTCATCGGTAAACACTTCTTGTGCAACAACCTTTCTGGTCAATAAATATTGGAAAATTTAATAATCACGTGTTCTAGTACGCCAGGAATAAGATCCTAGATCTAATTGCCACCGGAACCAACAGTATCAAGGAAAGGAGTACTTATCAAGAATAAACAGTCAAAGTTTCGCAATGTCACAACAGATAATTCCGGATGATGAAAATTATGTGTCATCTGAAGACTCTGATTTTGCACCCGATATCGCCTCAAGAGATGAGGAGGTGTCCGATGAAGACTCTCAACTAGATGAAGACACCACACAATCAGATGTATTTAAGAGGAAGAAGCATGGTCCTCCACTAGAAAAAGAGAAACATGAGTTCGAAAATTCGGGCGATGAAACAGTTATTGTTCAAGGGAAGAAAAAGGCTAAGAAAAAGGCCAAGAAGAATGCTAAAGAAGGGCAACAAAAGACCTATACAGCAGAAGATGTCGAGGGCCAAGATAGTCTAATAAGAACGAGGAGCATGTATGCGCTCGAGTATGTTCAAATAAACTAAATATAGAGTTACATTACTAAGCCTGAAGCAACAGTAAGGTAGAAAGAAAAAAAACCAGTATGCCCACGACCGCAGTAACAATCGATGTTGACGCGGTGTGGCAGGCGATGGTCTCGGGGAAACCTTTACCTACGATGGAGACTCTGTCGGCAGCAAAAGCTAATTCCTGTTTATCCGAGATGGTTGATGGTTCCCAGAATCTACACGAGTCTTGCACAGACACACACGCCCAAGATACAATTATTGATGATGGACAAAACTCCATGATAACCATTAAACGCACCTACAACTTCGCTGGGAAGATCCATGAAGAAGAAAAAGTCGTGCCGCGTAATTCCGCCGAAGCCAAACTTTACATGACCACACATTCCAATGCTTCAACTGAGCCTCCATCTAAAAAGCTTGAAAAGCCAAAGCGACCACTAAAACTTGCTTATCGATCGATATTTGAGCCTGTTCCAGAAAATATGCCCAAGAGAACCGATCTACACTTCGGCACAAGGAGGGCAAATAGAGTGCTGTTGGCTGGTGTAGTAAACCAAGAGAAAAAACTAAATACCGTTCAGAAAAGCGCTATAGATTGGGCGAGCTTTGTGGATAAAGAGGGTATTTCGGATGAGTTAGATGCTGCGGGTAAGAGTAAGGGTGCTTTCAAGGCACGCCAGGAGTTCTTGGCAAGAGTCGAGCAAAAAAAGGAGGAACAAGCTCGGAGAGCCAAAGGCTTGGTTATCTGAAATTTTTAGCTCCTGACCACGAGACTTTCTTAGGAGACATGAACTATGGCTTATTTTGGCCTCAAGTGGAAATTTGACTGAGTTCCTCTAACATTTACGTGATTAGATAGGACAAGGACAGTTGGGATGTACTTTTGGAGAACAAGCTGTTTTCTCCTACCTCAGCTTATCGGCCAACAGCCTATCACAAAAAACGCTGTAGCTCAGTTGTACATCATAGCATAGACTTCACGACAATGTTGGTGGGTTGAGCAACGGCCGACGAACCATTGATTTGCAGCCCGATCAAGGCTTAGTGCGCAGAAATTTACCCAAGTCCCGCGATGAAGGTGCATTGGAGCAAGCAGTCACTGATTGTGATTGAAGATAGCAGCCATGCAAGCTTTCTGTAATACTATTTTATTCAATAGGCTTCGGCCAAACTTGTCAACTGACATATCAAGAGAAGATATAGCAACGCACGAGTGATTCTGCAATCGTGAATGAACTCATCAAGCATGCAACGCCTCTTTCGTTTCCTGGCCGTTAATTTTCAATGTACTATGGACTTACCAAACCCCCTTATGGCCGGTGAGAAAAGATCCGTGGCTCTACCGGCTCGCGATGATTTAGCCATTCGGCAACGAAATCACTATACTTACATATATAGCCGCAATGGTTCTTGCTTTTGCTCAGTGCCCTCATAGATTTACCCTCAGATTGATAGAAAATCACTGCATTTTCGACCTCACCCAACATCTTCATTGACTAACCCTCCTCAGCAAGCACTAGCATATCTCTTCTACTCTCCCTGAGCACTGCGCCCGATCCAAAATGTATCTACGTATTCTGTGACGCGTCACGCGTGTTGATAAATAGGTTAGAAAAACAGCTAAAAGCTCTCGGGCCGTCGGGTAATCACTGAGACGTCCTTCCCGACAATCGATAATGATGATTAGCTTCGGTGAAGATTACGAGAAGAGTTGAGTTCGACGCAAGTTTTGCTGGCTCATGGAATGACCATGTCGCGCGCAGGGTTTGCATGGTCAACAGGTGCATCCGTAGGAGTATCTGTTATAGCTATAAGCTGACGGAGAACAGAATGTTGGACATTGAAGATGTCCATGGGGTACACAAGTTATGGCGTACCGATGGTGAGAACACTTATAGAATAATGAATACTGAATGTGTATTATGATGAATGATATATCGATTTGTCTAATGGTATAATGGGAGAAAGAGATGTCTTATTTACGTAAAGATTCAGTGCGTATATCATTCCTCTACTCCTGATCATGACCTCTGGAATGTTCCAGCATCATCTTGTGTTCTGTATAGAATAGAGCCGATGCTTCTACTGACTTCGATGAGGTCCTATGTAGTTCCATCTCTTTCAAGCACAACCGTTATTACTGATGCGAATACCTCAGCCGAGCCAGCACAACAGGATCTCGAGATATGCGTGCATGAAACTCGCACATGCTGTTTGAGGAAAGAAGCGAAGAAGCTCTTCAACTTCCTCAGACGTGTTTAAGAGCCAGCCGGTTCGTTGTGGTTGCAGAAATTGCGAGAAGGCTTTGAACTGACTCATTCAGCCTGCATTGGTCTTCTCAATATCCAGAAACTGTCTGTTCAAGCTCACGGAGAGCATTTGGAGCCAGTCACATTTATGCAGCTCCGAGCTACATTCGATCAATTACCAAATGCCGACTGGACTTGTGCATAGGAGGATCACAGCAAGAAGTGTTGTGGTACAATTGCTTTGGTAAAAAACACATGGAAGGCTTGCTCTCATGCGGTGCATATGTGGAGTCTCTCTTTAAATTTTTCCGTGAAATCGACCAGTATCTTCGAAGCATATTTACTGCATGCACTAATTTCACATCTCTGGATTTGGAACGAAAAGGAGCTATACTTTCAAGGCGCCCTGAAGTCCTCAGTATCGAGTGCTGTGTGACCTCTAGGATGAATTCTTCTGACATTCATTAACCTGCATTCGCTATGCTATGGGCATATATTTCATCCGTGTTTTCATCTCCTCCGTATCTTTTGCTAGACCTAGAAAGAGCGCTACCTCGATAATGTGACCAACTCTAGACAATTCCAAACAGTAAGTCGCCGAAAATTTTTACCTGTAAGGAAGAATAAAAATTTTATTTGAAATCGAGGGCCTTGTCAAGGGCACGATAGACAAGATAGAGTGAGATGATAATGTCTTTCTCTCCAACGACCCGTAAACATTCCATTCAAATAGATATATCTGATTAAGGAGTTCAAGTGGAAGAGATGCTTTGATCAAAGGATGCTTACTATATTTATTATTGTTGGCCACATAAGTGATAGCACAATATCGCTACTTAAGAACAAAACGTCTTATTATAACTGGATTTCCTATACTTCCTACTAACTTTCATCTCCATGTGTGTTGAGTTAGGACCTTCCATCTACTTTTCCCAGTAGACTTGGATGAGATAGTAGTACGTTACTTCCGTGCAATATTTATTACCTATTTTGACGCACTTCTTGAGCCAGGAACGTGCTTCACGCCAGCGTGATCACACCTGGGGTGTTGTCTCAACATCTTATAATCAATAATGTACTAGTACTCCAATAAGCGCTGGTGGCAAATATCAATCCCTACGCACCTGTTGACTACGTCAACTAGACGTTTCTCGAGCTCTCCATAGTAAGACGAAAAGTCAAGATGCTCCCTTGAGCTTGAAGTTTTTAGAGGATCAAGTCTCTAGGCTCAATCATTCCTATTGGGTAGTTGGCAATTGCGCATCTTCTATCGAAGTGATTTCGAATTGCTTGTGTAGGAATCTCTCGCGAGATTATAGAGAAGTTTTCAGTTGAAATGTGTCATGCACAGAACTTCTTTGCCATCAGCTATATTTATAGTCTTGGGTTCGCTCTGTCTTTGGGTTTGGGTGAAGTCCTCACGTTGACCACTGGCGCATTCATAAGTGCTGTGGGCTGATTACCCGACACGTTAACACTCGCGAGATGTATGTGTCCCCAAATCAGTTCCTTCGTTCAACTATCTTTTCTGGGTCCCCGACACTTGATGATTCTTTTTCAATGGCAAATCGGGATGTGATGACCTCCCGACAAAAAAAAAAGAGTAGCCGGACGAGACAGGTGGTGTTGTTTTACGAGTGTTCTCAGCTGCCTTGCCCCCTTAGACTGGAGCTTCAAATTGTAGGTATGGTATGGGTCGTAGCGAACGCACAACCCGTCGCGGTCGAAATATTTTCCTCTGAACTCCCCTTCCCCCAGATCTCGCTCCATGAGTCTAGAGTGTAACTTATCTCCCCTGCCAAACTTGCGAGTAAAAGGGGTACTGTATCGAGGTAGACGATCAGGCTATTCCAACCGAGGTGCGGGAATTCCTAACGAAAGGTACAACAGTTGAACCTGTCTAGATGCAAGGCCTCGGTAGTCCAAAATCTTTGCACTTACAAGGCTACCAGATTATTGATTTTCAATACCCCAGTAGCCCTGTAAGTGCAAAACTTCTGGACCACCGAGGCCTTGCATTTAGACAGGTTCAACTGTACATCCTTACAAGAAAGGTACCCCTAACGACTAACCGGATATGGCTTAAAACAATCATTTGTGTTTAGCGTGTAAATAAACAGTGTGACCGGATGCAAGGGATCCATCTATATACTCTTTACACCATATCTGAATTCCAACACAGAGACCACGAGTAATCCTTAGGACAGAATTTATTGTCGTCTTAAATATTTTGAGCTTGAATTTCTCTACGATCAAATTTCTATGGATTGACGACGTCAACCAGTACTAGGAAGATGCCAATCAATCTGACAGGAAAACGACACTATAGAATTGTTTGATATTTGGCATCTAATACCTGAAACCACACGCGGGTCAGATGAAGCTAGTATTCGATATCAAGAGCCTCAAATACGTTCATATAGACTGCCCAGCTCTCAAGAAGCGATAGCCTCGCCTGCTTGAAGCAGTGGAATATTTTGAATAATGAGGGAAGCAACAATATCCGAGCGAATGCGGCCAGATACTCGAGTATCTCCACCAATAGCAGGTTTTGGCCAATCATAATTGCAAAGAGTATCTGCGACTCCTCTCAATTCATTCTTGATCCAGAGAACTCAAGGTGATCGTATCCCTCCTACACGAAAGTGAAATCGATCAAAGAAACATATTCCAGAGAGGCAGGGCAAAGAGATACTGGGACCTCTAGGATCTAAAATTGTAACTGCAATAGGGGAGGTCAACTCGATCTCGTCGATATCGCAAGGAGGGAGAGATCATGGGGCACCAACTAACAAAGTAGAAGTTGCAATTGTAAAGCATGGGAAATTCTGAACCTCAAGAATACCACAGCCTGCCCAGAGTACGAGAATCAGCTTTATCGATTAATGAACTAAGTGAGCTGGTTCGGAGAAAAAAAGAATTGCAGCAGCAGCAGCAGCAGGTGATGATGATGATGAAAGAGGCAGCCCTTCATGAATTAGAAGAATGTGGTGTGCTGTTGATCATTGCTCAATACCCTAGAATAAATAGTACTAACTGTTGGAACCAGGCGTCACCGGACCCACTCCCGGAATACCCGAAGCCATAAACTCGGTTAATTAGCCGGCTGTCTCGCCTGTTATCGCAGACCAATCGGATCACCACGGTTAACCAATTCCTACTCCACAATCCTACGGGGGACCTTATTGTATCTGTCCGGTAATAGATCGGATTTTGGGGATTATATTAAGGAGTTTGAAGGTTGGAACTTGCGAGTATATACGTCTATATAGAGGTCTATGTCCTGTTGTCTGTAATAGTCTTTTCTAGTACTCATAAAAATATATTTATCTTTCTCGGATTTCTACACTAACCTCACGAGCAGCACAAACTTCATATGTAAGTGCTTCTAACACAAACGACGCGCAAGACAGAGTACGCAGTTAGCCACCGGGGCACGTGACTGAAGAAATTTATTATGCCCAGGTTGATGAGAACACTAACAATAATGATGATGAGTTGCCTAGGCTACAAGTAGTGTAGATCTACAGTGGTACAAGGTTAAGTTAACTAACTGGTCATTTACAGGGTTTTTTTGCCCATCATTGTCCATATTAGGTAGTTTTCATTGATAATCTTGTCTAAGCGAGGCCTTATCAGGTAAAGCTTTAAACTCTATTCCAGTAAAACTCTAAAATAACGTGAGAACTCGTGTCCGACAGAAGTTAACTGCCCTGTCGTTCTCCACTTAGCTTCGCACTAAGCCCAAAAATCACATTCATACGTCAGTCATGTTTTGAATTCATATTGTAATTTTCTGCAGTAACACAAATTTTTTCTAGTATGGGATAGGACCACCGTTTGCGCCAATGACTTCCTCACATCTTCTTGACATGCTTTCCATTAGACGAGAAAGCTTTTCCACCGTCGTGCTATGGTACCATGCCTCTAGCACAATGCAGCGAACCTCCTCCATGTTCCGCTGCCTCCTCAGCTCAAACTCCGGATACCGTTCCTGCATATAGTATTTCATCATACTCTACACATTCTCGATCGGCTTTAAATCAGGGGAATTAGCAGGCAAAGGAATAGATTCGACTCCATTGGCATAGAGGTATTCCCTGGCTGGACGTCCTTTTTGTACAGCCGCATTTTCGTGCATAAAGTAGACTTGGCGACCTATCTCTTCGGACTTCGCCCTAGTCCAATCTACTACCAACGGGAGAATAGGTAAAGCGTATTTTTCGGAGGTCATATTCCCCCAATCTCTCTCCCGAAAATACATGGGCCCCGCTCGACTCCTGCAAAACTCCTCCAGAACATCCAAGAGTTGTTCTTCTTGTATCGGTCTACGATACAAGTATCATCAAATTCCTGGCCTCTCTTTTAACGTAGTTATAAATTTGCATACCTTGGACAATAGATTAGTCTATACTCACTTTCCTGGTAACATGACCAAACATTGTTCGATCGTCTTTGATCCAAGTTTCATCTCTCCGAAGAACCTGGGACCATTCTTGACGCCAGCTTAGGTGCTGCTCTGCCCCAAAAAGGCGTAGCGAGCGATGTTTTTCAGTTAGGGGGGACATGTCCTGGGTAGACGTCTTTCGTATCCTCTCTTGCGCAACGCATTCCGGATCGCAAATTCCCGAACACCCCACTGACGAAAGTGGAGTGCCAATTCGAGAAACGACATTTGTTGTGTTTTTCGACAAGAACAAACAAAGGCTTCAAGTTTCTCAACCTGAGCTGAGCTCAAGGAAGGTGGCCGTCCTGATCTAAGTTGAGGCGAGACGCGGCCAGATCGAACTACTCCCTGAGCTTGTGTGATGGTTACTCTAAACTGATCTGATATTTCCCTGTTCGAGATTCCTGCTCTGGGAGGTGCGAGTATCCAAGTCACGTTAATTTATTAGATTATCCATATCGTTGCTGTAGCCTTATATCCACCATTATTCTTTGATCTCGTGAACGAAAGGGCGCGCGTCTGCGGACTGTTGGGGAGATTGTATTATCCATCCTGTCATGATATTTGTAAGTAATAAATAAAGCAAGCAAACATTAGACTTACTGAGATAAGTAAATTACAAATTATTTTTTTGTGTTAAGTGTGCTGATCGAGTAAGAATTTGGAGTTATTCTTAACGATCAGAAACAATGATGATGATGTCGGAAAACAATTTTGAGGGCGAGGCGGAGATAAGCGAACAGAAAGGGCACAGTTGCAAAGATGGGACTGGCCAAAAAGATTAGTTTGATGTCAGTAGACAACTAGATATGTCTGGAAGCCTTAGGCTTCGCAGGCACGCCAAGTGCCCCTAGGGAGGCACGAGGCCGGGATAAGTCCGAGGAGCCTGCTTGGCGTTAATCGGTTATAAATAAATAAATAAACGATGATGAGAACTAGTCAAATTTATAGATTGTCAAAAACGTTAGAAAATTACGGTCGCATCATCATAATGTTTCAATTTACTCACGTCTTGATAATACTGGTGAGAGGAGAGCAGGAGCCTAATAACTGCTGGCTAGTGAATGTCTGTCATGGTCTTGTACATGTAACAACAGTGAAAATTCCGCGAGACTCTATGCAGCTCTTGATGGTATTACAAAGTGACGATACTTCATGCTCCATCTGGTGATACTTGGCCAACTGCTTTCAAAGTTAGTATTGACAGATCTGGTTAGTTGTGTGGAGGTACCTTACTTGCAAGGATGTAGTACTTTTCGTGTAGCGTTTTGCTGCCTTTCGTTTAGAATTCCCGACGGGGTGTTTGTACTGATAACGACACTATGACTACAGGACAGAAGGTTGGGTTCGAAGAAAATAATTGACAGGCCGAGAGTCCTTGCAGACCTTCAGCCCCGAAATGATTGCATTGCGACTCTTCGTGGGTGCCACAGATTTGTCAAGATACCGAGTCTCTTCTGGTGGTACTGATGATGATGATTCTATTTACCGTCTAAGTGGTAGCCCTTGGTCATTTTGACCTGTGACTACCCATCCCGACCAGGGCATAGGACGCTAGGGCCGAAGCCCTAGAATTTCTGACTTTTATCCCAGT
>JAKRRZ010000572.1:0-18660 GCA_022627015.2 Podosphaera aphanis | reverse complement strand
GAAGCGTTAGAATCTACGGATAAGTTAGTTAAGAATGGATAAAAAAGCGCGGTTTTGTTACTCTAATGTAGGTTTTTATTTTCGATCGTAATGAGTATGTAGATTCAAAAATGACAATAATTGTTTGATGTGCAAAATCGTAATGTAGCTGTTAACAGATTGATTGTGGCGTGGAAATTCTTCTTCTCACTGGAGCGAGTTTAGATTAGTCATCAAGTCGTTACCTAAAGTGACCCTAAACGTTGTCACGAGTTTATAAAGCCACGCACAACGATTTTAGAACGATCAAATGACGTAAATACCATCGAGTATTTAAGGTCGCGCGATATCAGGTGGCAAGCGCACATGGCCATTTAAACATATATCGTATGACGACGTGGTCAGCCAGTCCGAAAACTGAACCTTGAATTCTCGATCCTGTACTCACATCATTTGACTGAGATATCTCTCCTAACGTGTGACACTGACACTTATCACATTAGTACTTATACTTTTTGGTACCGCAGAAAGAATTTAGGCAAAGTCTCCCCAATGGATAGCGAGAATACCTCCAGGGGCGACATCGTTCCCGATGAGATCCCTCGGGCTTTCGTAGAAGTTGCGGAAATTGGATTTATTCTGCATAGAGACCTCGTTCCAGATAATCAAGTGTTATAAATCAAGAGGAAGCACAACAAGCAAGAGTTTGGAATATTGAGATTTAATAAAGCTGAGAATCTCAAGCACTGAACACAGAGTATTTAACTACACTCCTTGGAGGTCTCATCTTGTGTGTGTTGGCCTCTGTATTCCCATATCATAAAAAATGTCAAAAACGAACAAATACATCTCAGATGCAGTATTTAATAATGAGCTTGAAACATAGATGTAAGTATAGTGTATACTTGGTTAGTAACATATGCAAACATGACATCAAGTTCGTCGAAGGGTCAATCCTAAAAGGGATTTCGAGCCGCGAGTGAGATGTAGGTCCTCTCAGCAGAGGAAGAGGAGCAATTCCCAATGATGTCTCACAGAGGACGATCTCACTCGCCGAGCGATCGTAAGCACAGAGAGCTCGATCAAGGAACGTCTTTCTCGTGCCAGCAGCGCCTTGAATGGCAAGCCGAGTTTTGGTCGGTTCGGTGCCGATTCGGTTCTTCATGGTGGTACAAGCTGCGCGCTGGCCGGGAGAGAAATTCAAGACATGTTCCTCGTATGACCTAGCTGTCTCAGCGATATTATCGTTTCTCGACGACGCAATACGGGTGAAAGTGTGAACAAAATACCGAAAGTTCTATCCGAGCAGCCACAATTCGTAATTCTTCCTCTTTCCTGGTGTGATTCTCAGGAGATCGCAAGTATCTAGCGTCTCGCTCCTGTGATTCCTGCAGATCATCACAGGAATCTGTTTTGTAATGGTCCCGGATTTTCTATGGCTCAGTGATTGCCCCATCCCTGACGGCAGTGGTAAATATTCGTGGTGAAGACTCCACTGGAACTCGTCAGTAAGACAGTGGTATCCGGTCCCATTGATCATGTACAATTCTTTTAGAGATGAAAATCCCGCATCAGAACCGGAGACGTCTCTTCATGAATTTCTCGAGCCACCTCAAGATTAGTATATGCTCGGTACTTTGATGGCGAGATCGACATTGTGAGGAGCCATCCATTGATTATCAAAGATGAAGCCGTGTCTTATCGATTGATCCATATCACACCATTCTTGGGCCGAGCATACCAAAGTGGCAACCCATACTGAAGTCATCTCTAGACATCTTGCAATTTCATACTGAAGATACTGGTGCCTGACATGATTCCAACAAGGCGCCTCTTGAAGCACCTTCTATCGATCATGCAAGGTGTAAGAAATTTCGTACCGAAGGGACTGTGTACTAATATCTTCACCGTCTCCGCGAGGTTAGCTATCTGGCGATCTAATTGGGCCACCACCAACTCATCGATCTACTCCGCGCCCCCTGGAACGTATTCCGGAGTGTGAAGATATCATGATATGCGTATGAGGCAACTCGCGCTCTCATATATTCTATGGTATACACGGCATCGATTGACATAACAAAGATAGCCTTCTCTTTGATGTTGGCGTCAAGCCTGACCACATCTGCGTGATCGCATGAGCTTTTCTCCGGATATACTCCCCATGGGCAAGATACCTTTCAAACTCCTTCTCAAGTATTGCAAGGCTTACAATACTTCACTGAGAATTTTAGAAGTTCTTTGAGCATAAGAAGTGGCTTGTGGCTAATGGTACAAAAGTAGAGGATTATCACGGGACTTTTCAATCGGCATCGCATTCTAGATTACATGTTTCACACGGTAGATTGATCAGATACGAAGAGATAATTTTTGATGTATGACGTTCTTCATCTGCTTATAACGAAGCCGCAAGAGGGCGGTGCGAGTGACATCCAAGAAATTGAAATGTGTGTGAGATGTCAAAAGGAGGCATTCTTGGGATGCGCACCAGAAAACCCTTTCATTAACTATCCATTTTTCAGTCATTCGTTTCTTGTCACTTGGTAGTGTGGATAGATGTACTGAAATTAAGGATGACGGTGGTGACTGCTGTGTTGATGAGCAACTAATTACTCGTAGTTCCTGGTCATCATGCCACCAAACTTTTCTTACTCTGTGGAATTAATTGCTCAAGATGTGGCATAGAACAGAAGAAGCTGTTCTTCGAGGCTCATTTACATGTGTCACACTCTAATTCAAGTGAACCTCACATACACCTTCTCCTTAGTATCGTGTGACGTTGATGACTTGCCATACACGAAGTAAGGCATGTGAGAGATCCTTGATTAAGAAACTTTTTTATCTTGATCTTCAGAAGACGAACGACATGGCATACGACTAATCACTGCGGTGCCTACTCATTAAATTTCCATGTCAATCTTGGATCAAACAACTTCACTCTTTTCTTCTCTTTCATCCAATGAGTTACGAACGGGGGAATAATTGACAGAATGAGTTGATTCCTGATGACAGGGAAGGGGGGGGCGCCAGGAGACAAAATCGGTATAAGTGCCAGATCTTTTTTACTATAACTACGTCAATTACCATCATCTCTAGCTATGTCCCGCAGTTTCGGGATGGAAACTTGGCAACAGTGGGATTCTTGATTAAATCTTGATGGCGATGGATAACTTGTGAGGCTTCTTATGATATTACCATCTCATTGATTGAGACCGAGGTGTTTCTGGGTTTGATGAACCCAGGAGCTGACGGTATTCCCGAGGTACCTTCAACTGGTGCACGTTTGATCAGCGAAAGGTCGTGTTTTGAATCATCCAAACCCTTCAAGCTGTTCTGTAATATCCAAATAAATGGGTGTAAACTCACGCTTAGGAGAACTGACATCCTCAAGGGAAAATTGTTTACGATGATAATGATTATAAATACGAACAAGACGTAGATTAAACTTATTCGGACTTCCTATTGATGTACAGGTGTAGGGAAGGATGTTTGTATGGCCCATAGATCGATGGCAATGTGTGTTGGCTGTTGAGATAAAGAATTTCTTTCACTAAAATTTGATTGCTAGCATTTTTGAAGCAAAGGTGCTAACAAAGTACTTTGTGTCCCCGAGGGCATACTATTACTCGCAAATACCAATTCCTTCCAAGATCTTGGCCTTGGCTTTTGCAATGTTTATAGCGTCTAATTGATCAATGTGCTCAGCAACGAAGGATGCGCCTCTTGAATCTTTTTCAGTCTTAGTCTTATCGGAATCAAATTCACCGACAGAATCTTCGTCATTCTCTTGAAGAAAGATATTAAAGGAAGCCTGAACTTCCAGACGTAGGACAAGCTGTCTGTCGACCCCGAGTGGCACTTTTTACTGGCGCTGGACACGACCATGAAACTTGATGGACATTCTCCAAATCTTCAAGGCAGTGCACGGTATGTTTGCAAGGGAAGAATCGACTCAGAAGAAGCGATGCACATCCACACTTTCAAATAACAGCATTTGTATTGTAAGTCTGGAGACTTTGTGGTCTTATCTCTTGATCTTGTCATTGTTTGTCGCTACTGCTTCTCAGACTTCTTGCACCGGCGAAAAACTCCTTTACTAAAATTACTAGTTTAAATTGCTCTGATTCAATCAAGTTCTTGCGGGATCGGTCGAGACGTCAAGCCCCAGATGAAAAAGCCAATTCTTGATCGATTTAACCGATACAAGTAGTCGTGCTTGATTTTATGCCAATAGGACTTCACAATTATTGTCGCCGTCAACACAGGGATTCCCACGGTTTTATACGGTCAAGCCTATAATTTCTACTGCCCAGGATTATACCAATTAATTTATTAATGGCCAGAGCCTGAAGTAATTTTCAGCTCGACACCGGATATGTAACTCAGTGGCACAATCTCTTGGTAGTCCGGAATGAACGTATGAGGGATAACATAGCGACTGAATATCTCACGTACCCGATTTTTCTCGTCAGCACTTGAATCCTTTAGTCGAATTTTGCTTCTGGATTCCGAGTATAACTTTTCTAGTCTCACAGTTGGATACAAGTGCCAAACCTGTCAGATTTGAACATGATTCAGTTATTTTCAGAATAAATTATAGGTGAAAGAAGCCACACCTGTGTTCCCAATCGAAGAACATAATTACTGCGTAGGGGGTGTTGATACTGTAATCAGAGTCTGCAAGAATCAAGCGCCTGGCGGGTATCCTTACTTACTACTTGTCTGACGTATTGGAAGATAAAGAGTTGTAAAGGTTCGGCTTTTGCAGCTAATCTTTGAGGAGCTTGCGAGATAGAAATTTTCTGCTTCTTGTAGCTTGAAATGCTATTGAAGCCGTCAAAAATTCAAACTCGAAGTGAAACGCCTCTGCACGGAAAAGATATGAGGTCAGCCCACACACAGCTATCCTCACCGTACATGAAGGAGGTAAACGCAAAAGCCGGATTGTATGCTCTATTGATCTCAAGAAAATATGCCCCGTCTCCATCATTTTGGTTTATGAACCGTGCTTTTGCTTGTGGAGGAGGTTCTGGCGTCTTCGGAAGCTTGACAGCACTTTTGACACAGCAAGTCATAAAAACCGGGTTGATTATTGTCAACCCCGTGTACGTTCGCTACAGATGAAATTCTTACGACCCACGAGTGATTTGTAGGCGATTGGTAATCTTGTCTTTGGAGATCTGAGGGTAAGTCGGGGAGCTTAACGTCAGGGAGATGGTGGTTGTGATGGGAAGGTGGCAGATTGAGCACCTGTTGTTTCTGATACAATGAACATTGATCACGTCATCGATAAATAGATCACCCAAATTAGGAATAGCCGCTTATACGGCTGTCGTAATCAGTGAGCCGGTCGTTGGGCGATGGTCTAGTATCATCGGTGATAAGGTTTTAATTAATTAATTCATCATCATCAGACTCGCTGACCACTCTCCCAGTCACGTCGATTTATCCATAATCGAAACGCTGTTTGGGTTCACGATTCTTTGAATATGTAGTTTGTGAGGATCAATCTCAATAGATCAGTCAGTGTCGTGAAGACGCGAGGAACACTTACTTCACGCCTTCTTTGGACGCACTCTAACACCTATCAACGGTTTTTCGAATAAAAAATAATTAGAGCATGAATCACGTTCACATCAAATTGACTTTCATGTAATTGCTTCGCATTGTATTCCACACACCAAATCCTTCCTGATCGGTGACTTAACCTTAGGGTCCATGACGCTTGTCATCAGTCAATTCCTGAGGTTTGCCGTTTGCTCGGTGGCACAGAGATCGCAACGATAGACGCTGGTTTCTTAAGGACACCCGTAGCCAGGTACAAAAGTAATAAGTCATGAATACATCTTATTGATCGATACAGGAACTGCAAAACTGTTTCAATTAGTCCCAGTCCTATTATACATGTAGCGTCAAGCTCATGATGTGTGAGTTTTAAGTGAAGCGAAAAGTAATATTCAATTCAAGATAAGCGCTATCTAATTGCCGTTAAGCCTCTTAACATAAGAAGTCTTAAATCCCATAGAGGTTATGCAGCATCGATAAGGGAAGCTGCTTCCAGAACTGCAAGATGATCAAACCGATGCTGGTCAAGTTGATACATGACCCAGGGAAACAAAAAGAAGAAAACGTAAAACTAAACCCTATGCCATCAAAAGTACCGAAAAAAGATAATTACTGTAAACACCGTCATTCCGCGCAACCCATCAATATTTTTCTTCGCCGTCTAATTATACATCCCAAATCTAACATGAATTTTCCATCTGAGGATATCTTAGCTTAAAAATCGTAAAGCTAGACTATCTGATGAAGAAGTTTCGGTAGCACCACCGCTAATAGCTGTTCCGGTCTCGGTAGTACCCTTAGTGTCGTTATTATTCAAGCCAACTGGCTGGAATAGATACATGGTCTTTGAAGGATCGCTTGTAAGACTCGATGTGTTACTCAGAATCATTGAGCCAGCAACAATAGGACCAATGAGCAATGCCAAGAATATTGTAAGCATCATGAAGTATACCACTGCGTATCGCCATACACGTCTTTTTCGAAGTTTGGATTGTTTCATCGAGTATATCGGTGGTCTGATTTGACGACTAAAGTGATGTTAGGAAGTTCACGATATAACTCACTTGAGAGAACCTACCTAGGACGTAACCAAAATAGCATGACTGAGTGAGCTTTGTCAATTTGTGGGATGAGAATTACGGGAAGCATGAGAAATAGCAACGTATGCCCAAGGACAAAGTCACCAGCGAACATGCCAAGCTCAGTTATTTTGCAGAGGAGCTCTCGAGCGGGTTGAGAGACTGAGTGCCACCCCATAGAGTACCATTTACCTGTCCAAAAGGCAATATTAGATGTGTCACTCTTGAACTCTCTTGTTAAAGCAAGGCCTATAATTAGTTTGTAGATGAATCGCTGGATTGCTGTAGCGGCAATCATTCCCAATAAGGTCCGGGCGAATTGAAACCCTTCCAAGAAAAACATGACTTCAAAGATAATCAAAAGACCGATAACAGCAACAGCATGGGCAATAGCAGCGAGCACAGATCCAAACTTTTTGCAGCACATGCTTAAGAGCGGGCCCATACAGCATGCCATACCAAACATTGCAGCAAGGACTCCGGCGTTTATAGCGATAGGGGCAAGAGCGACGATACCGACACGAAGTAAAGAGTTGGTTGCTTGAACACCAGCATCTCCAATTTTGTCCTGGTTGTTTTCAGCGAGCACTCCGACTTGTGCATTAATAAAGAGGTATGGGATGAGGGTCACTGCGACTACTAGAAGAGGACCAATGATCTCGCCAAAGAAAAGATTGGCAAAAGCAGCACGAGGCACATCTCCTGACATTTTGGAGGATGGATCGCCTAGAGCCTTTCGCTTGTAACCGGTGATTCGAGTTCGGGAGAGTCTACAGTAGGCAATCCAAGAAGAGCCATGAGAACGAGAGTTACCCCTGGAGAGCCATCTAAGGAAATCACGATAATCAATGAAGAAATCATTCCAAGCGAACTGATGAGGATTGTATATAAATGGCGAAGTGCACATTGCAAGTAGGGTTACCCAGAAGTAGATAAGTGCTGGCTGCCATATGGTGAGTGTCGAAAATAAGAGCATCATAAGCGAGCGAGCGCCGAGATAAATCGATGGGCCAGCAAAGCGAGAATATAGGATTCCGAATGGAATGCGAGCTGTGGCGAAACCACGACCAGTACCTATATATCGAGCACCACCGAATGAAAGGTCTTGTTGAAAGGCGTTGGCATAGATCTGACAGACGAAGACTTCAAAAAATGGAGAGAGAGAACAAAATTGTTTACCGAGACGAGTTGCAGCGCGCCAGAATCCACGCTCTGTAAGCTCCTGGACCACGAGGGGTACAAAGGAGATAAAAAAAACGATGAAGATAGAAATAATACAACGGTAAACCCAGTCGAGCACAGGTGTGATATTGGCACAGCCCGTAGGAAATAAGGGATCGGTAATTGGTACATTCACGTTGTATTTGCAGAGGATTGTCTGGTTCCTAAGAGCCCCCAAATTAATTAGACAAATCATGAACATCTGAACTGATAACATGATAAACATGTTATTCAAGTGGAATCCAGGATGAGCATAATAAAATGACAAGAATCGATCAAGCGGGAGCTGTGTGCCAAGGTAGTAATACTCTCGTGAGAGCATTTGTTCGCCCATTCCTGTCCCAATCTTAGTTGTGAAATTCAGAATAGATCCAAATCCAAGATCACGGCCTTTTCCACATTGATAATATTCACAATGCTTAATACGACCGCCACGAAGAAGGGCCGTCATCCCTGCATAAATATCTTCGTTTAGATGTAAACCTTTCTGAGCTTTTGATACACCACCCCGAGTAGTCATGAAAATGCCATTGAGAAAGTCGGGATGTCCATAATGCAGTTTGCCGCCAATGGAAGCGAGAGTACGGGCGAAGAGTGTACCAAATGTTTGTTCTTTACCAGCCGCCACATCACCAAGGATCCCAATATTTTCAGAGAAAATATATTCTCGAGCTCCTAAGATCGCAACAGGATTTGTTTTAGGATTCTCGACACCTGGTGTGTAAGGAGATATGTTATCAGTCGTCATCTCTTCAAATTCGGCTAGAACGCTTCGGATCTTGAGGCATTCTTCCAAATAGTTATCTTGGTTAGCATCGATAAGTTGAATGTACTCCCCGCGGTAAAATATAATGGCATGATTTTGATTGTCTGACTTGCCATCACCTAGGATAGGGTTGCCTGACAGCTGGACACGGAACTTGGGCCGACGGAAACCGTTTTCCATAATTTCGGAATGTCCATCAATCAGTGCAGAATAGAGACGAGGTTCTTCACCTTCGACGAGAGGTGCTTCTTCATCTAAATAAGCAATCTGAAGGTCGGGGTAGGCACGTAGCAAAAACTCGGTGTTTTCCATTTCCTCTTTCTTGAATTTGGCATACCGTTGCATGGAAACAATCAGTTTAAATTTGCGTCGAGCCATCCGCTCCAACTCACGTTCAAGCTTGTCAGAATTGCCCCCAAACATTTGAACAACCTCAGGGTTCTCTACCCGATATAAGAGCTTGATGGCTCTGCTGTAATTCATAAAGCCAGAAATAGTGCGGTAAAGAGTTTGAGACCTCAGTGATGCCCAAATACGAGTGCGAAGAGTGTACTCAGGTGCAGCAGATTTAAATCCAATGCAATAGAAGGGGAGGTCATCAATCTTACTTTTGGCGGTATCTTTTTCATTCTTTTCGTAATCACCATTAAATTGAGATGTCTCATCTGCTAAAATTTTGGTGTCCTTGACGAAACAGTCCCACTCATGAGGATGCAGTTGCTTGAGATATTCTAGAAGGGTGACACGAGAATAAGGCTCGTCTTCACGAATAATCTCACGCAGTGAGAGAAGGATTTTCTCACTGTAGTGAGGAATCATAACTGTGAAAGTTGGCATGTTATCCACAGGGAGAGGCTCAGGAATTGGAGTTGATAATGATTGCGCAAAAAATGATATACGTCGCTCAGCTTCGCTCTGGCTGGGAAAAAACTCAGTTTTAAAAGAGTGATCTTCTTGTGATACGAAGAAAGTTGGGGCACGAAGGGTTCGCTTCCCTTCTTGTTCCGATGGAACCTGATGGTATAGTAGCTTTTGGACGTGGTCAATTGCGAGCAAGTGTTCACGGTACATAGAAATTACAATTGCATTCCAGATCTGAGAAATTAAAACTTTAGGCTTGTACTTAATTTCCATGTCAGTTGTTGCAAGAACCTTGGAATAGATTCTTTTGGGAAGCCTAGAGAAAATATTCCTCCATGGTGTCCAGATAGACACTCCGAGATAAAATGATCGTGCGACGGAATAAATTGTATTCATGATGATGTACCATAGGAACGTGTCCAAAAAGAAGAGACACAAGTCAGTCATGAACATAAGGGCGAGTAAAATTTTTGGTTGAAGGTGACATATCATGTCTTTAAGGATCCTGTCTCCGGCGCAAGTCGAGATTTTCATAGTAGACAAGTATCTGATAGGATCTCGAAAAGAGAGCGTCAGAAAGAAATAAGATTCCACAAGTTTAGCGGCAAAAACGCAGAGCCATAGTCCGTAAGACATCCACATATCGTTTCCGATCAACCGGGGAAAGCTAGCCGTAAAAGTCTGACTGGCAACGTACTGTCTTGAATTTTTGGTCAAGTAGCTTCCAAAAAGTCCTCCCAGAGGCATGACAGCGAAAAAGAAGGAGCTCGCTAACGCAATAAAAAACTGTACGATACTAACGATGAGGGCAATTTTCGACTTTCCTCCTCCAGAAAATAGGAAGATGTATACACTGGGACCGGCATTAAGTACCAGCATTCCAAGGAGAAAAAAAAGTCGTTTCGTCAAATGTTGAGCGCCAGCCCATCGTCGAGGAACATACGTCCATTCCGCAATCGTGGCAGCTATCATCAAGAGGCAAGCAACAGCACCACCAAGTGCAACAGCAGACCACTGGTATGAACCAGGTGGTTGGTTATTGAGTTCTTGTTGATAGTCTTTTACAAGTAATGTCGGAGAATTTTTAGCCGTGAAGAACCAAAATGCACTTATATGTATAACCCAAATCCTGTTGAAGTTCACTAACATATGGAACCAAGATCGCGTTTCTTTGTAGGTTTTGAAGAAGACTTTACTCCATTTGACATCCTTAAGCTTCAAATATCGCTCTGAAGGTGGAAAATCCACGATCCGTGACTTGTCTTCCATGACAATTAACTCAATACCCTCAGGATACCAGAAGAGTTGATTGCAATCGTCATATCCAATAATTTGATTGTGATCTCGCTCGCGACGAACATACTTGCCATCCTGAATTTCATAGCCTTGGTCTCGACAATATTGATAGAGCGGCGTAATAACATTGTTGAGGAAAGTGAATTCGTCAACTGGCTCTACAAGATTTTGACATGCAGGCGAACTGAGGTAATCATCGGCGCACTTAAAAATGAAACAAAGACATTCAGGCATGAAACGAACTTGGTTGGCTTCACCCCAACAAAGTAAATAGAGGGCCAGTTGACGAATCCGATCGTGTTGTGACATCCGATTCATTCGGGTTTTCCATCTATATTCCGCTGCTTCGAGGCTATTATCTCCTTCGAGTTGTTCGAGCGTTTGAGCTTCATTTTGAGGATCCATCTTGTTTTTTTTCTTCGCGGCACGACGAGCTTTACGAGTTCGACGGCTACCCTTGCCTAGTTTCATGTTTGCAAACCCAACGGCATCATCAAGATCTAAATGTGCAGCAAAATACCATTTCCGATAGTTTGCGTTGTCTCCACCTATATAGTCCGCGTGGAGGGATAAGAGAGCCTGATTTGGTGTCATGCGGGAAGCCCGTGAGTCGAGGAGAGTCATAAGGTGATCGTACATGTTGCGCATACTGTCACGTTGAAATCCAAATTTAGCTGTTAGATCCAAGAATATATCCTCGACTTCTTCTTTCGAGAGCGGAATTTGAGCATCTGAAGTCCAAGCAGGGTATGGCTCCCGGGATCGTTGACCAGCAGGGAGAACATTATTGTAATCCATACCATAATTAGGTGTAGAAGCTCCTGATGAGCGGTTCCCGGCGTATGATATTTGAGATGATGGCGGACGGTATCCTCTACCACCCATTTGGCTTTCATTATAGCTGTTATAACGCTCATCGTTTCGGCCATAATATTCCATATCTGCAGGCCGGGCCATATCTGATTTCATGGTAAAATCACTGAAGGTTTCGGAGTCTTCCTCAGAATCTCCACGCCGTTTTGGATAGCCTTGACCATGGGCTTGTTGGGCAGCAGGTGCACCCTGCTCGTAATATTGATCGTTGTAATACTCATATTGATATTGACCACCATTTTCGTGACCTTCGTAGTATCCTCCCTCTTGCTGGTAGGGATTGTTGGCATCGGCATTGTAGTATCCTCTATCTCGAGGTTAGTCTGATCGGGAATACTTTAGGTCTAGCCAAAACGTACGACTCGTCGTAGTATCCATCATTTCCTTGATGAGTTCCTTGTTGGTCTGAGTAACCTCCTTGTTGATCATAGTATACTTGATTTTGTTCGTCCTGATAATATGTATCCGCATTACCTTGTTGATGGCTGTAGCTATCGTCATAGCCACCCTGCGGAGGGTATCCCGACATATTTGAATTTTCGAAGATTTACCTATACTTATAACTCAGTCAGAAAATCTTTTCTCATATGCCAATTTGTCTGCCATTAGAGCTGATAAGAGGGTCTAGTCGTGGATATTTTCTGATAGCAGCGACTGATCATTGGCGCACGATTGAGTCACCGACGTGCGGAAAGGACGAGGTAAAAGGTTGGGGCTTACGATCAGAACATTGGGAAAGAGTAGATTGTCGATAGTCTTGACTTGAGGTCGAGGCGAAGAGTTGTTGAGTGCGAGGGGACGATCAGCAGATTGAACGGGATCAACTGAGATAACTGAAGCAAGAGATGTGAGTGCACAACAGACAATTGCACCAGACTAAGCGACTGTAATATCTCATTCAATGAGCTGAGATGGAAAACGGAGGAGCGGACAGCAGAAAACTGGGACCTAATTTTGTTGCTAAGGTGATGAATGAGTTGGGGGTTATGGGGTCAAGAAAACCTGAAGGGTTCGCGACGAAGATACAGAGCTAGGTTGATAAGCGAGCGAGCGTGATGGGGCTGGTGCGATGGGAACGACAACAAGGAGAGAAACCTAAGAGAGAGAGTGTGAAGTTTGGTTTTACCGGTAAAATCAAATTGGTGGCAGAATTGAAACACTCTGTGTGACCCACGATCGATTATATTCCGCTATAAGTAATTTTTATTTTTACATCATTTTCATTATTATTTTACTTTGTTCTTATTTTAGTCCTTATTAGCATAATTAAGGTGCTGCTACCTCTCTTCGTATTCTTTCTTCTGTTACTTATTTCGACTTCGCCATTTGAATGAGAAGCCTTGTCGTTGACACGGGCGAGGTAGTACTCGGGAATCCAGAAATGTTAGCTTTTGGAGTCGTCGAGAGCGGGATGGTGTTGAATGATAAGGATTGAGAAACGAATATGATTACTTGAAGAGGAGCGAAAAGGGGTATTCAGGGGTACGATAGCCGGGACGGGTTAGTCATCATGTTATGCAACATAACCAAAGGGGTGTGTTTCCGAAAATTGGGAAGTTTGAAGATATCCGTCAACGACTCAATCCGATACCATCTCTCACTGAATTAAATCTTGGATAAGAATATGATCCGCTCATCCCATCCATTGATAGTTCCTATGTGTGACCAATTCCATCTTTCAGATGTAGAAACTTCCAAGGCGTTTTCCTCAAACCTATTGAGAGGAATTGGGAAAAAATATTGTGTTTGCGTTTAATCAAAGCATAGTACGCGTCTGAGGAACGATTCTTGGTTCTCATTGCCTTAATTAGATTGTTCCCTTAACCTGTCACAATCACCATGATTTGAAGCCCTCGAATATGAGCCAAAGTTCGACCACCAGATTTTCCTAGCCCGACAATTTTCGAGAACTTTCACTTTACGCAATTGAAAGGACGATTGTGAGAAATTATTCTCGTGGAAGATTTCAGGCACCCTGCGTTTCAGATCTGAGACGGGCTCAATGCCATGAGGAATCTTTCGATTTTGGAGAAGAAAATAAATCAATAAATGACTAGAGGTAACAGTATCGGAATGAGATTTAAATGAGTCGCCCCATTAACAGAAAGACAGAATCTTCAGATCACGTAAGCATTCTGATGCTTATTGGTTGAGGAACACAAGGGATTGAAGTAGGCCGAATTAACTGGCCGAAAAGTCCAATGATGGCTAATCAGGAAATGCATTTTCATCAACGCCAGAGCTTGATACATGTATGCGGGTTGGGTGTCTTCGTACGGCGGCGTAGGATTACTAGTACTGGTACACTGATGTATTAATCTTCTTTTTGTTAAAAAGAAACGAAAAACAACGTCATTCTGCGGTCGGATATTGGGTAGTTCCAACCTTATACAAATAATTGGCTGATGATCGTGAGTGAAATCAGCAAGGATCAATCATAGTTTTTGGCACAGGTATCGAAGTTCTTGATTTGCTAATCATTCCAATTATCGATTTTTGCTTGTCGAAAGAAATGGGTGTGATGGTTGATGTGAGGAATGAACAGTATCTTCGAGATAAGTAGATGTACATACATGTGAGTGTACATGTACTAGTAAATTGACTCCCCCTCGACAATAATTATTAGGTAATCATAATCGACCACTTGTACATGTAGATGTACTAAAAAGTTCCTGAACGCCTGTCGCACCCCATGTTCCATCATGAAACACATCTCAGGACCCCCCCCCATGCTGTGTCGCTCGGTTCTTGCTTTAATATCAGCGAATGCCTCTCGTTGATGACAGTGCATTTTCATGCAAATTTCGACCCATAACTGTTGCCTTTCCTTGACTTCCTTTATTCGTAATTCTGTCTTTGTTGGAGTACATTTCTGTCTATTCGCGTTATACCATTCAACTTCCAACTTTCGCTTTACTGGCCCGACCGCCTAAACAGGCTTTTATTGCTCGATTCTTTCATGTTTCTCTTAACAGATATTCACGACATATCATTGCTACAGAATTTTTCAAGACTCCTTCAGAGCCAGACCAATGGCAACTTCAATTGCTAGAATTGCGTTGATAAGCGCTTTCTTCGCTTTTTCAGTATTCGCAGATCTTCCTCCAATAGTCATAAAGGTTCGTCCTTATGATCACACATATAACAAAAAATGTCACTTACTTCTGATAGGGATCTCATTTTTTCTACGATAATGGGACCGAATTCTTCCTCCGTGGTGTAGCATATCAACAGGAAATTACTGCTAGTGGCTCAAGTACCGGTACCACATCTTTTACCGACCCTCTTGCCGATGTAGCTGGCTGCAAACGAGATGTTCCTCTTCTTAAAGAACTAGGTGTGAATGTTATCCGTGTTTATGCCATCGATGCGACTGCGGACCACTCTGTTTGTATGAAGATGCTACAAGACGCAGGCATCTACCTTATTCAAGATCTTTCAAACCCCACGTCCTCAATCAACCGAGAAGAGCCATCCTGGAACACCGAACTCTTTGCGAGCTACGCTGGAGTTATTGATGCACTGGCAAAGTACTCCAACACTCTTGGCTTCTTTGCAGGCAACGAAGTCTCGAATGAAGTTAATAACACCCAAGCAAGCGCATTTGTCAAGGCTGCTGTAAGAGATATGAAGGCTTACATTAAGAAAAAAAACTATAGACCAATGGGTGTCGGATATGCTACCAATGATGATCCCGCCATTCGAACCCCTCTAGCCAACTACTTTAATTGTGGCGATCGCTCTGAATCTATCGATTTCTGGGGGTACAATATTTACTCTTGGTGTGGCGACTCATCATTTACAAAGTCTGGATATGATCAAAGAACCTTGGAATTTGCTAATTATTCAGTCCCTGCCTTCTTTGCTGAATACGGTTGCAACCAAATTCGGCCCCGCGTGTTTACAGAGGTCCAGGCTCTCTATGGGAAAGAGATGACTGGCGTGTGGTCAGGTGGCATAATGTATATGTACTTTCAGGAAGCAAATGATTTTGGTGAGTTAACCCAAATTACGTATTGACCCTCAGCTAAACTCATTTTCACAGGACTGGTAACTATCAAAAATGGCCAAGCCAGCAAGTTGCCCGATTTTACAGCACTTGCTAAACAACTAGCTACTGTAGCTCCAAAGAATACGCCAGCCTCAGAATACACTGTCACAAACACAGTAGCACAAGCTTGCCCTGCTACTGGCACAGCTTGGGCAGCATCGAGTAATCTCCCTCCTATTGCGAACGAGGATCTCTGCTCCTGCATGATGTCATCTCTCACTTGCGTTGCAGGTGAAAAGCTTTCACCCGACGATACCAGTACTCTGTTCAGCTCAGTCTGTGGTCTGGATAGTTCTTCATGTAATGGCATAACGGCTAATGCCTCTACTGGTAAATACGGAGCTTACTCTATGTGCACAGCAAATCAAAAGCTCTCCTTCGCAATGGATCAATATTATAAATCGCAAAAAAAAGCTGCCACTGCCTGCAGCTTTGGAGGAAAAGCCAGTATAAAAACTACATCTGTTAGTGACTATTGTCAAAAACTTCTAGGCCAGGCTGGACCTGGTGGTACTGGAGTTGTCACTGCCAAACCAACTGGTACTTCATCCCCTACTAGTGTCGCAACCCCCAAAAGTGCTGCAACTGCTATTTTTATTCCTGCTATGGATATAGACCTGCTCAAAATAGGAGCTTACATTTTCTCAACGGCCATAGTTGGAGCCTGTATGATTTTATTATAGTTAGATTCATGTCATGATTGTGTTTTACTCGAGAATTTTATCCGTATGGTTGTTAATCCTGCAATCTTAGGAATAGTTTTCTAATATGCCAGCTAAAATTTAATATGAAATGTGAAACAAGATAAATTTAGCCACGAACTCAGTTTTGAATCGTAGAGTCAATTAGGGAGAGGAGCCGCTTTCGCCTGTTAATTGTCGGCTCCGTCTGTATATACACACATGTATATAGCAATGTCGACGAATAAGCTGATTTGGGCAATTATCTCAAACACAGCTTGATCGTAGTGATTGTATACCCACCGCTACATATTCCCGTCAATAAATTCGGATTAGTGTACTTATATACAAGGCTGCAGATTACTTCCCGTCAGAAAGCGTACGATATGGTCGATTGTCTTCCGAAAGACTAAGGAAACCACAAAAGTTAACGCCATCTGAAATTCTCGACTTGCTTGTGGATTGCACTACTCTTGTATTGCACCTGACTGTAGGCCGTTGTCCTAAATCCTCATCCTTCACCGCTCCCTCTCGGAGCTGGAAAAGTCGTACTCTCGCGGTGCCGGCTGCAGAGGACCCGTAGGTTCGCGTCTCTCGAAGAGCCTCGAAGGGCGGTCGTCAGATCTCCCTTCATCCACGCGGGCCGCGGCGGCTTGGTATTAGCGTTGTTGGAATATCCTTCGGGACAGGGCTGAGTGCTCGCCTCGGCCGCTGACTCTTGTGTTGATCGTCAGGCGTTGCTCTGAGAGAGTGCTAGGGTTGGATCATGGGGTTGTTTGGATTACTTAGAAGTGCTCACTCACTCTCGGTAAAAGTTAATTCTGCACCCAAATTTATTAGGGAATATCAAGTCTGGTATCGTGTCTTCTTACAACTTCGGGTTGAAATTTTAGAAATCGTCACCATTTCCTGCACCCGTTCTGTAAAGGAGTCTCCCCATGACTGTTCTCCACTAAGACCAGCGTACTTTAGTTCTGAACACTTTTCTCATTTTGGCAACCTTGCTGGGGATGTATATTCATCTTCTGCCTTGAATTTTTGGACCAACGATTACTTTTTGGGTCATGGATGGAGCATACTGTCACAAATTAGGATGAGAGATTGATAATGTCGAATCTGGTTGATATGTTTGTCTGAAGAGAAGGAAAAGGAACTCACACGTGACTCCTGAAGATAATATTGTGTGTGTGTGTGTGTGTGTATTATTTATCGTCTGTTGTGGGCCAGGCCACCATCCCGTAGGGATATAGGACGTATGAAGGATATCTAGAATACATGATCCTCCAAGCTACAGCAGTGCCCATCTGATGCCCGACATTTGAGCCAGCTAGTTACATCGGGTCGAATGGGTAGGAGGAAAACATTAAGGGAAACCCAGTGAGAAAAACCTCAGTAGGAAAACCTCAGCCATTCCTTCCGTACTCATTTTCGATGAGCAGCCGCAGTCATCTAAAATAAGCCATATAGGAGTCAAACCTACCGCTCCTAGAAAGCCCAACCAGCACCTCACCACTGGTGCCAACAGCCTATTATAAGTGATGTTGCCATCACTTAGATGATTTTGATCAGTAGAGCCCTTCGCCCTACCTCTCTGAGATAGTCGGGGGAGTTCTTCGTTGAAAGGGTGCTGGGGATGGTGATGATGAAACGAAGCCGACCGAGACCCGCGTGAATGAATGGGGATCCTGAAGGGAAAGATTGCGACTCTTCTTGGCCATCCCAGATATGCGAACATACTGAACGTTTACAGCCGGCACCGCGTGAAGGTGAAGAGTTCGACTTTGCCAGCCAAGAAGATAATATTGTGTATACTTGCCGGCAGATCTACTACTGATAAATCACGCTACAACAGTTAATCACGTCGACGAGAGTCGGTTCAGTATATAAGATCTTCTGTATTCCCTAGATAATTCTACAGCGCGTAATATATATACGTACGCTTCTAGAGTAAACATTACATAGGCCTAGGATCCACAACTACCCCCCTTCTTTGAATTGACTGTCCTCAGTGTGAAGGGCGGCTGGCGTCGGTCACTGCACGACAAGCGAGTGCCACAAACTGTGTATATTCTATCTATGTACTATTCCTCCAGGGTAGGTTTTGTCCAGTGGAGAAAACCCTCGCTTCAGGGGTGTAATCCCTACTAGCTCCTAAAAATCTCTGCTAGTTTCAAGGCTAACTGAAGCCTGAATATTTTGCCTGAACCGTTAGGTAGCTGCCGATTTTCATGTCCCTATCATCAACATCACTCTCCAACTCTGCAGCTATCATCAACTTCAACAGCAAGACTA
>JAKRRZ010000571.1:0-18663 GCA_022627015.2 Podosphaera aphanis | reverse complement strand
GGTGAGAACGTTGTCCTTAAATGTGCGCCGTCCCCTTGTAAGGATCCTACTCTGAAACCAGGCATAAACTGAGCCTCCCTATTAATTTTTCATAGCTCAGCTATGTCGATTACTCGGGTAATTAATAAAGGCGCAAGGCTGGGCCATTACGAGCAGCCCAGCCACAACAACACCGGGTAGAACCCGTAACAGTACTTGGCTTTAACCGATGAGAAACACGTCAAATCAAGTGGCTGAAGTATATGACTTGAATGGGGTATCAAGTAGAATATTACAATCTTATTGGTGTAACATTTCCACATGAACTCGTGTGTGGCATGAGATTTATGCCCATCCAGTAAGAGTAGTCGATATCCTTCAGTTGGCGTTAATGGAATGAAAACCTGCTCTAGCCACTTGAGTGCTATATCATTCGACGTCCAAGCATTTGGAGAAGAGCAATAAGCCCAGTCTGGAGTAGATGTGGCCGGAAACCAGCCAGAACTGAGATTTTTCCCCTTAAATATGACAAGAGGTTTCATCCTCTGTCCAGCGGCTGATATTCCCTCTAGAACTGTCACCCACTCCCTATTTCCAGGCTGCTTGACCACAGTAGTTCTTGAAGATGAAGATCCAACAACTCTGCCATTTGATCAAATGGCTAAAGCGAAACCATGCTCATTAGCATTCCACATATCATCCGACTTGATTGAATGTTTGTCAATCACGGTTTTTAGTCGGTGAAACCATTCTAAAATTCTCTCTTCAGTCACAGAATTTGCTCTCTGTCTTTCTAGCTTCATCCCGATCTTTGATTTGATACTAGAATGTCGTTTTATGAACCTGGTCATCCAATTCTTTCCAGGTAAAGCATCTGTGGAATTTCCACATCGAATTACGGAGGTCATTGCTTTAACGCTAGCGAATGAGGGGGCATGTCCTGCCAGATCCAGATCCATTATCCACTGCACTAACAAATTCTCCTGCTCGTTACTCAAATTTTGTTGGATTTCCGCACTTAATACATGGGAAACTCCACCGTTATATCTTTCTCTAAGAGTTGTTCTGGGCACATCTTCTGCCCTCGCAGCCTCACTAAAATTGCAATATTTTCCGGTTTTTAGGCCGTCCACTGCAATTTGAATTCGGATCTCTGAAGATTTCATAATAGTAAGTATGGGTGGGGAGTTATTGTGGATTGAAATTATGGTTTCCGTGGGTGAAGGGTGGCGGAATCTAGGGTGGTAGACTTATAACACACCCCTAGTTCCTTGTTCGAGACAAAAGACGTCAAGAAGCAGGCCTCTTTGGTCGTAATAACTAGATGGATCAACTTGAACTAAGCCGTGTTGTGGGTACTTTCATCGGTGCTAATACTTCATCAGTATTGCTTATCTTGAGTCACCCCAAATATATAAGCCTTGAAATATCTCAGTATGCTTCATCACCAGCAGAGCTCTCAAGATGTCGAGACTATATATGGTAGCAGGTCATGGCCGGAATGATAGATCATCATATCATCCTTCGTTGAACTAGGACAGGTCTTGGTGCACGCAGGAGTGTACCTCCACAACAGTCCAAATTCTTCCGCTCTCTAGCACTTTTTTCTCCTCTCCTCGCCGCTCGCTCATCTCCTTCCTTTACACATGTACTTCCAGAGAAAATAGCTCTCTAAATATCTCAAACAATACCTTCAACTCTAAGCTTGAGGTCGTCTAACGGGCATGCATAGTAAAAGGAGCGTAGATCTAGAGCCTTTGGACGCAGATAACCTCGGTGAGTAAGTCGCTGTGTAATCGTCAGGAGCTGTGATAGAAAAGTGAATCAATCTGACGATTGTGCTATCGAGTAAGGGTTGTCAGCCGGATGGCAAGATTCACGTTTAGTGGCTAAAGTGCATTTCTCTCCTTACATGTAATTGTCCCTCATATGCAAACGTTCTGAGCGTGAGCAGCGGGCGCCATGAATGAAGAGTTTGTGTTCGGACTGTGTACGTCTAAATTGGAGTTAACAGTGGCAGTTGAAGCTTACAACACGTATCGAATAAATGGAACAATTCATGAATGCCCACAAGTAAGACACTTGACATCGAATCCGTGTTGATAACACAGCCATCCATGTAAGTAGTCCACAGCACCTGCGCGGCAATTTGGCGCCTTGACCGACGCGCACCAAGACCTACGACAGAATCGTGTGTGATGCCGACGGGCGGGCGCGCGATCCAATATGTTCACATCACCAGTCGCAAGACTCTGGCCGAGAGTAGCGGTAGCCGCACGCCTTTGTCCAGTGCTCCAAAGCAAACCCCGGATCCACCGCTTCGTCGCGCTCGCGGGCACTAGATTCCAGCAGACGGCCAGCGCTCTCTCCGCCGGCGCGGGCCCTCAGGAAGTCACGAAAGCCCCGCGACCAGAATACGAGTTATCGTTTACCTGCAAGCCCTGTCAGACTCGCTCGAAGCACCGCATCTCGAAACAAGCGTACCACTTCGGCTCGGTTTGTGTAGCGTGTCCGACGTGCAAGAATCGACATGTCATCAGTGATCATCTGAACGTGAGTTGCTGTACCATCGAGTCTGAATCCCCCAGACGCTAAGAGAAGACAGTTCTTCGGGGATCAGAATATCACGATCGAGGAGCTCATGCAAAAACAAGGCCAAAAGGTTAAGAAGGGCACGCTCAGTGAAGACGGTACTTTTGAGATTTGGGATGATGGAAGTTCTACCAAACGGTCTGCAGAATAGAGTATTCAACTCCGATTTTATTACTTCTTAGCTTATTGGCAGGATCTGGCCGTAGAGACCTTTAGAATACATAAAGACAAATGAAGTCTAAGACAAATTTCAATTCCAAAACACGAAAACTTTTCCGCCATGAACTCCTAATCGGTGCAGATCAAAGTATAAATTAGCAAGCCCTCGCGCCAATACTCCATTGCTTGAAAGATCTAATTCAGTTGGTTTAGAATTCGTGTCTTCTTCTCGCGTGCTCAGCGCCCTTTTCCTTCCTTCTTCGTTCCTTTCTCTCTCCCTTTTTCCTCTTATGTTCACCGTATTTCTCAGGCATGACGACAGCTTCTATCTTCCTCTTTATACTTCTCGCCGATCTTCTCTCTTTCACACCTTGTCTAACTTCAACTAATGTTTCGCTGTACACTTTATTCCCTAATTTCTTTTTTAAGTTCTCCATTATTTCCTCGCTAGTTGTTTTGAGACCTTCATACGCAGTGCGAAATTCTTCTTCTGTGGAGTATGGTGATGGAATATTGGGGTCGACAATATTTGATAGAGGAAGTAGAATGCTTGATAAATGAGGTGCGAGAGATTCCACGCCGAGGGCAGAGGTAAGGTAGGAAATAAGTTGTAATGAACTTATTTTCGGAATCAGAGCCAAAAATCGAGGAGGTGAGGTTTCTTGACGAAGAATGTAACTCAAGCGTCCAAAGAGAAATTTTAAAACTGTCTTACGTTCTCCTCCATCCTTTTCTTCCTCTTCCTCTTCTTCCTCGGCGTCCTCCTCGTCTTCGGTATGAATGAATCTCGATTTAGTTAATTTTAAATCGTTTACACCAGCGACTTTTGCCAAGAAAACTAGATTCTTGACTATTTCATCGGCGAGTAGTTGTGTTAGTCCAGGAGTCTTGTACATCTGAACTAATTTTCGTGCTAGCTCGGTGACATCTTTTGCTTCTAATTTGAGACCGCATGATCCCTTGAGTGGTAGACCCTCGAGCTTGGTCTCTTGGTTCGAGCGTGCTATATCTGCGAAGAAATTTCCAATTAATTTGGCAGCAGAAAGCTTAACCCATGCGTGTGGAAAAGAGAGAGAGTCATGAACGAAAGACCAAAGATCTTTACGATCCTTATCAAGGACGGCATTCGGAAACTTAGAAATAAGAGTAGAAGTTAGTTGTAGAGCAAAGTATATCTGTTCCCAGTCTGATTCCTTATCATTTGCATTCTGTAGGGCTTCAGAAATGGCCTCAAAAAGTAATGGTAAATCACTATCATTTGAATTTTGGGATTCAAAGTAAAATCCAAAGGTTTGGAACGCGAGACGAGTAACGGTCATATTCTCATTATTCTTTATCCAGGAACGCAAAAGACTAAGGAAGGTGTTCATTCTCCCAGAATCTGCTTTGGAGAAGATAGTCTTCAGAAGTTCTCCGGCTAGCATACGGCATTTTTCGCTCTCGTCATTGGCTAGAACGAAAACTAAGGGGACAAAAGTAGTAGCGGACACTTCTTGGACGAAATCTTGTGCCGATTTAGAAAGAAGCAAATGTATGACTTCAAGGATCGACAATCGGCCGCCTTCACGGTCATATTTGAGATTGGCAATAATGAAGGCGAGTTGTTTGGACCAGCGACTTTGTTTTTGTGGATATTCACGCAAAAAGTGAAAGTACGCGCCTCGAGCAAGATCTCTGGTATCTTTGTCCTCGTTTGTAACCATTACATTCCCAACATAGTCTAACGTATCATAAACCGCAGCTGTATGAATTTTGGAATCCAGAACAGCGCGGAGAAAATGGAATGTTAGATGACGAAATTCCGGTTGGGTTATATCATCTTTCATCCGTGTCAAAAGGGTATCGATTGCTGTTTCTTTGATAGGAACGTCTCGACGATCACGAAGAACAATTGAGAGAAATTTCAATGCAACTTGTGACATATCAGATGTGATTGACGAGCTGGCTGATATGGCTTTTAATGCTTCGCTTGCAGCAACTCGGTAAAGGTTAGTCCCATCGTTATCTTTTAGAGGAACTTTGGCGATAGTCATAAGTAATTTGAAAACTGCCACTTTCACCTCCTCTTCAGCTCGCATTACAGCATCTCCCAGAACGGGAATGAAACCTATGAGATTTACTGGCGTTCTAAGATCATCGTTTTTTCTCAGAATAGAGCGAAGGACATCAAATGCAAAGCGAGCTAGCTTGTAAGTATGAATGGTGGTACTGCCACGTTCACCTGACTTTTTGACACCTTTCTGAAGAAGATACTTTTTGTGGCGAAAATCTTCTTTTTTTTCTTGTCGAGGTTTTTCACTGCTGTAGACATCCTGGATAACCTCATAGCAAAACACTAAACTATCCCTGCTCGCTGCAGCCGAATTTTTTAGCAATCCGTTACTTATCCTGTTCAATAGCTCATCAATTTTTCGAACCATTCTAATATTCAGATTTTCCATAAGAAGGGCTTGAATCGGTCGAACGAGAGTGATTAGTCGGGTAATGGAGACGGTCTTCGCAATTAATTCCATCGAATCGTGGCTCTTGCTACTCTTTACTTCCTTCATCCTACTGACGTAGTCCTCAGCATCTTTTTCCTGACCAGTAACTCCAAAAATATCATCCATGATGATAGCAACTATTGATGGTAAACAATAATCGAGATCTCCAGGCGTGTAATCCGAAGTAATGGCGACAAGTAGGGAATGCATAGTGTACGAAAGGACATGTAGCTGATATCCCCTAGCTAATGCTCCTCTAAGCTCCTTGAGGATGAAGCCAAAGCATGATGGTCCTAGGAGAGAGCATATCTTGGAGAGAGTATCTCGAGTCATATCCCGAGCTTCTTGTGCCTTGCTTTTTAGAATGTGGCAAACATCAGTTAATACAGCTGGTAACTTGTCATTCAGTTGTTCTTGTGGTAGAAGCTTTAGCAATCTGACAATTATGATAGCAACAGGAGTCCGAAGACTGACTGTCGAATCGTCCTTGTCATGGAGATATTTCATTAGAGGGGGTAAAAACTGAGATATCAATTCTTCTGCGAATTTCTCCTGTTTTGGCAAGGTGGTAGATAGTTTACAGATTTTTTCCTGGGACAGATCAAAGTGGGTTTCTTTCTTCCCCGAAAGATTAGCAGCGTCTGCTAATGTATCAATTATTTTTCCGAGAAGTTTTATTATCTGCTTCTCTAACTCGGGTTTTTGCTCAATATATCCGATGAACCGCCTCAGCATAGCACGATATTGGGGCCATTCAAGTGAGGCCGAAAGGACAGAGAGCGTAGTAGTGGCCTCAGCAGCAAGATTATGCCCGTCATTTCCCTCGGCACGATCAAATATAAAGTGCTCAATCATGGGGACAAAGAAATGGCTGACATTTTTGCTACTTAATTCTCCCCTTTCAGCAGCAACAGAGAGTCTAACCAAGGCGCCAGACTGTCTGCCTTTCCCAGCAGAAATTAAATTATTGAAGAATGATTCCTCAAGTTCGTCTTCTCCAGCCAAAAGGCCATGCATATCGGAGACTTCGGGCCACGTTGAAAAAACACGGACGAGCTGTGCCATTACTTTCAAGTATTCTCGACGAATAATTTCAGACGAATTACGTGCACCGCTGAACAAGGCGGGCAAAAGGACATCTTTAAGCAACTCCACGAAAGCAACTTTCTCTAATTCTTCGGTTTTAGACCCAGCAACAGTTATGAATTGACAAATACCATCGGATGAGTTAGATGAAATTATACCAAATTCTTCAGCGCAGCCGATGTAGTACATCAAATTATATAGAAGTGGCACCCATTGACGAGCACTTAATGTCATTGACCACTGACTATTGATGGTATTAAAAGCGCTGAGACGCAAATCATAATCTGGCTCATCAAGACGATTTTCCAAATACGAATTTAAGTCTTTGCAGACGGAAGCAACTTCACCCAGAACAGGTTCTTTCTCAGAAAAAACCATCAGTACACGAGATAATACTTCTCGCGACGCTTTATCTTTAAAAAAACCAAAAAGTGATGTTATAGTGTTGTATACCTTTTCTCTCAGACATGGATCATCTTGTAGATTAAAAAGAGGAACAAAATGCTGGAGAACAAGGAGTAACTCTCCCTTTGTTTTCGGGTTAACACGGCGAGAAGGTTGGTCAAGCAAAAATGTGGATACATCAACAAGATTTCTACCTTGAGTAGATGTGGTCACAAACGGCGCCAGCTCCGAAACTGTTTCTACACATGCTTGAAGGAGTTCTTTGCTCAAATTTTGATGGCTTCTGAGAACACTGGCAATTCGAATCAAGAAGTTATCCATATTAGGAGAAAGTAATTTTTCCTTTATTGAATCACAACCGTTATTTTCTGGGTCCTCACGAGCAAGCTTCACTAGATTCTTGATAATACTCAAGGCATAAATTTTGACTTCAACTTTTGACTTCTCGATTGTGAGGCATTCAGCGACTTTGATAAGAATTTGATCGTTGATTCCCAGAAAAGGTGCGAGTCTTTTATGTGACGACAAAGCTGAGATAAGTTTTAAGATGCCAGATATACCTTGCGCAGTCTCGATAGGTAATTTGTTAAGCCGAGGAGATAAAACTTCTTTGTCTATTGTGCTCATATAGGGCGACCATTTGAATTCAGGAGAACATGAGAAAAGAAGAACCAAAGATTTTATTCCTGATTGTCGTATAAGCTTCAGTAAAGTCTGGGCCGGATTTCCCTCATTGGGATCGTCAAGTTCCTGATCATCCTGGAGTCGACGAGAGCTATGAATAATACAGTAGAGTAAAGAGCTAGCTATCTTATCGGTGAAAGGTGTCGCTTGTGTTCCAAGTTCTTTTAGGATACTTTCTATCATGTGAACTAAACCTAGCTGCTTCCTAGCGTTGAGGTGGTCCATATTTAATGTTTCCTCTTGTACTTTGTCATTCTGGATTAGCCTGAGATTTATTAAATCACCGAGTGAGATATCAAGGAAGATTCCGACGTCTTCCGTACTTAATGCTCGAAATATGGCTCTTCTCCGTGCTTCCATTCCCTGCCGTCCACTGGCTGCACCTTTCTGTGATATTGATCGACCATAAAGAATTCGAAGTAATACTGGTGTAAAGATGGGTCGATGATCATCTTGTATTGAATTATTGCTCTGAAATATAAGGCCTAACTCTTCCTTAAATCTTGCATCATCGAGAAGATTAAGTAGACTTTCTTCATACGGTTTAAGACTAGGATCTTTCCACGTGAATATTGCTTTTAAAGCTGATTTTTGAATTTCAAGGTCTCCATTTTTCAGCAAATTTAAGAGAGCTGCATGAACATCCTCGGATTTGTAAAGAGATTTAGGATTGAGAAAATGAGTGAATAACTCAAGCTGAGCTTTTTGGTCTTTCCTATTCCAATTACTTTGTCCAATCTCTCCAGATATTTCAGTATCATCAGAGACTTCAGATTGACTACGAGCCCAAGATAGGAACATAGGTACTAATTGCCGAGAATGCTTTTCTGCAATGAAAGGAGTCGCAGCTAGAACTCGCAAAGACTGGCTTCTCGCGTTGAGCGGATGGGAGGAAACAGATTCTTGTGCTTCTGAGAATCTTTTCAACATGATTTCTCTAGCACTTGTAACACTCGATTTGGCTTCAATCGCTGACTGAAGAATATTTATAAGGTTTGAGCATTCAAAGTCAGTAAGACCTTGATTTGAATGTGAGTCGAGACTTGCCACGGGACCATCCCGATTAATTGATGAAATCTCTAGCCATGAGATCGCTAGCTTCGAGACAACGCCTTCACCTGTATTTGTCTGGGCAATCACTTTGAGAGATGAAATTGCATCTTCCCATATCTGAGTGAATTTGACCGTTAGCATACCGAAACAATAAGCGGGAATCGCATCTCTAAGCCAAGACCCAGAAGTTAGATTGGGATATAGCGTCGCAAGCTTTCGTATTCGCATAGAAATAGAGCGAGCATTTTGCAAATCTAGAGAAGTTTGCTCGATCGTAGTCATGATAGAAAGACTCTCTAAATCTTGGGAGTTTTCCTCATAATTCATTTGGTCTAGGAGGCGTAGAGAGAGAAATCTTAGATTGTGGGAATCAGTAGACAAGTTGCAAATTAAAGATGCTATAAGTTTCTTATCTTGATCTGAGTTTTTTTCACTTGCTTGTGTTATCGACTCTTTTTTTCGTAACTCTTTCATCCTACGTTCGTAGTCGTGCAAAGCTGATAGGAAATTCGTCAAGCGTATGTATCGCGGCGCAGCTGCACGTAAGAGGGGCCCCAGTGAACTATCTACTTCGCCCGCTTTTTCGGTCATTTTCAAGTACGCAATGAATCCTCTGCCAACAATAAAATTTGCTTCTTCGGACGCTAGTGATGAAGACGGTCTCAGTGCGAGTTTTAGCTTTCGGAGGAGAATCTCAGCAATTCTTGCATTGGTCGAAGGATGAACTACTGTGCACTCTAGAACCTCAAGCAAAGCGTTATATTTTGGAAGACACTGATCACGCCATGTCGTTGGACTTCGATCGCGTACTGCTGGGGAGGCTTGCTCGGGGAATGGGGAAATCTCAAGTCGTTCAAATTTACTGACAATCTGATCCTGCCAAGACTGAGGCAGTGGCATTCCGTCTTTGCTAGAAAAATGTGGAAGGACTCCTGATGCCGACATCTTGGGTAGAAGGACAGACAAACTATCGCAATTTTCAGCATCCGACCAGTGTGCGACCATGAACCTGCATGCTTTTTAGAGTTTGAATCATAATTTCTCGGTTGAGTTGATACATACCTTTGAAAATACGGTAGTGCAATACTGCGAAATCTTTCTGACTCGAGCTCTGAAAGGTATGAGCAGAAGACTAAAAAGCAGTTCGCAAGAGGATCCTTTGTTAATGCATCCATCAATGGCGAGATATAGCCAATGATTACATCTATGGGTACGTACTGCATTACAATGGCAAGACTTAAAACCAAAGAACTCCATAAATCAAAATTGCTATTAGACTCAATTATAATTTTCGCATGCTTTGATACAGAATGGAAAATATCAACCAATAACTTAACAGGTTCTACCCAATTTAATATTCGTGTACCCTTGCGAACGCCTGAGCATATACCAATCATTCGCGCTGAAAAAAGCATTCGACGGAGATCGTAGACGCTATTGGTCGTATTAAAAGACTTCCGAGCTTCAATGGCAGATTCAATGACCACTTCCATGATGACTTCAAAGTTCTTACCGTCAGTGTGATGCAATAAACTTGTTAGTACTCCACAGATGACGTTCATCCATGGTGAAGCTTGCTCAGAACCTAGATCCTGTTGATTCAAGATATGAAACATTGATCGAAATATGCTTTGCCCAGAGGTATGTATCCCGAGTCCATGGCCTTTTATTGCCTCAGCAATCATAGTCATTAAACCATGATAGTAAAGCGTAAACTCTTTTTTGCTCGCTGTTTTCGAAAGGTCATCTTTCGCATGATTTAGTATAAGAATAAGTGCTTTTTCGCGGTGTGCTGGAGTGCCCGATTTTTTTATTAAGAAGCTCAGAGCTTCCGCAGCAAAGCGTGCTATATGAGGCCGCTGTCGTTGCTTTCCAAGTAGAGGCGCCATAAGATCATAAGTCGGCCGTAAATCAGGTACTAAGAGTTTTGAAAGATATTTAAACATGAATGCCAGGCTGGTAAAGCTCCATTCTATGACTGCAACATCATGCGAAGTTTCTGCGATCGTGGTGACTATTTTCAGTACTTTGGCGTAGTACTTCTCGAACCGATGACCTAAGTCGTGGGCAAAGTCTGTGATCAACTCCAGTAATGGTTCCAAAGACTCTCTTTCCTGTTTCTCAAAGTATAACACGAATGAATCCATTATTTTATCCTCAAAGTGTATAATTTGCGGCAAGCTGTCGCACATTGGTGTGACCTCCCGAGAGAAGTTAAGAAACACCTCAGACATGTTGAGCTCCACCCATTTTTCCAAGCCATTCTTGAGATAAGACGTAGACGTGGAGATATCCTCATTTTCGAGATCATTTCGGCGAACTCTTCGTAGCGGGTCAAGAGAGCTCAGCTTTGAAATTTTAGACGTAAAAGATTCCCATCTGTGATTTTTCTGATGCGCTGTTCCCCCTTTGGTTTTTTTCGTCTTTACGATCCGTCCTGAACTATTGACCGGCATTGTAACCAGGCTATGAAGTTGCCTTCTGGACCCAATTGCGCGGGATGGGAAGCAAAATTCTACTTTGAAGAAATGAATAAGGTTAGCGTCATCCGATAAGCGATAAAGATTTAATCTTCGATGACTGAATATGAACTCACTCACTAAATCACGTTGTCATTTGCAATTAATTGTATATTCATTTTCTTTGACCGCTTTGATCAATGAAGGGTCGTCATTTTCAACTGAACATATTTTCCGTCTCAAATCCCAGACTTCGTATGCGCGTAAAAGATGTTTTAACGCAAGACGCGTACAGTAGGTTACGCTATCAAGAGCCAAGGGTAGCAGTCGCGTTAAAGCCCTTCGCCACTCTTCTAGTACGCGCTGGTGAGGGCTGAAAACCTCATACAGGGCTACCGACCGAGATATTGAAAATAACTCCTCGAGAAGTTTCTGTAAATATACAGGCGTCAAAAATGTGTGTTTATAAACACGATTTTCTCGCAAGATTATTTTCCATACCCCAGTTGACCTGTACATGTGCTAACTAGTACTCAATTTCGCAACTAATCTCCTTCCAACAGATCTCACCCCCCAAAAATCTGGAAGACTTACAGGAGATGAATGGAATCTAGATGGAGAACTCATGATTAAAAGTATTTGATGGAAATTTTCTGTTCAGACCAAGTCATCAAGAACGATCTACGCCGTTACCTGGATATAAACACGGTATAGGGTCTGATGGCTTTGAGGTAAGTCATCCGGGCTGGTCATCAAAGTAGAGTCCTGATAGCTTAAACACTTACCTCATTCGAGACAGAATGATCGCTGGTTCGAATCCAGCAGACCTTCCACCTTCACTCGGAAGAAGTACATATCTGATTTAGCATGCTGGGATAGATCAAGCTTTTTCTCGCTTTTCCCTTAGTCGGATATTCACGGATGCGGTTGGGGTGCAAGTCCCCGCTAACCTAGGTACATATAGTAGTATCAGCGAATGCTATAAATTGTATGAGTATTCTAACTTCATATCGATATGTGTTACTTCTGTATCGCAGTCACCATGTCCCACTATGGATGGGGCTTCAGCTACAGCTAAGCCCGCTTGACGGTAAGATAAATATGAATAAGTACGGCATACACAGACACAGACACACAAGATAAGATCATTTTAAACTAGAAATATTCGAGTTAGATACGTAAAGTGTGTGTAGACCAACTTTTTAGAGAATTAAAATAACAGTATACGACTCTGAGACCCGTTGGGGCAGCCAGTGGCAAATCTGCTAGTTCATTCAACCACAATCATGCGCATCTTTCATAATAATCATTACAATGTCTAACAAGATGTAAGTGACTTATAATCATTTTAGGACTTCTTTTCTGAATTTCTGATCTTTTAGTGATACCATTTCACCGTCAGTTGCTGATTCAAGATGATATATCTAGTATTCTCCTTGGGAGTATTAATGGACATCTAGAGCCAGTCTTTACCAAATTAGCCTCCTTGCATGCGAAGAATCACTTCAACTTTGCTCTTATTGTCGGTAACTTATTTTCTGCGGATCAGGATATTTCCACAGCTTTATTCTCATCTAATATATCTATTCCACTGCCAACGTATTTCACGGTTGGAAGTACCCCTCTACCTGAAGAGATAATTAATAAGATTGAAAAGAATGAAGAGGTAATTCTATTCCAAGATAAATCAATCTAAACTGTAATCTTTTGCTGATTCATAATAGATTTATCCAAATCTTCACTTTTTGGAGAAGTGCAGTTCAACGACAACGTCTGAGGGAGTCAAAATCGTAACCCTTGGTGGAGAGCTAGAGAGTCAAATCCCTTCGAAGCTCTGCTCTGAGCGCTATCTTCCATTTCATTCGGTAGATCAGGCAAAAGCGTTGCACCGAGTGGGTACAGCAGACATACTTCTCACAACATCCTGGCCAGCATCCATAAGAAAAGGCTCCAAAGCTCAGCTTGTTGGCGGCCCAATTACTCCAACCGAATATGAGCACGTGGCCGATCTTTGTGCAAAAATTAAGCCCCGATACCACATATCTACATCTGCAAATTTTTTTTTTGAGCGAGAACCTTTCTTCCACAGCCCAGGGTTAGACGCTCCAAACTACACGCCAGTCACTCGCTTTATATCCCTGGCATCGTATGGCACACCAAAGCAAAAGTCTTTATATGCTTTTACTCTTCCGTCTACAGTAGACCCTACTATTTCACTTCCCGCAGGCACAACCGCGTCACCATGGTCCCTGGAGCAAAATCTTAAAAAAAGAAAAAACCCTACCTCAGCACCAGACCTAGAGAATGATAGCCATGGTTGGAATAGAACCACTAAAAGCCGTGGCTCCGGCCGTCGATGGCAGAGAAGACCCCCTCCAGGACCTGAAGAATGTTTTTTTTGCCTTTCTAATCCCAAGCTGGCAACCCATCTTATATCCTCTATCGGTGAAGAGGCCTATCTTACTATTGCTAAGGGCCCTCTCACAACATCAATCTCAAATGAACGATTTGGTATTAACTTTCCCGCACATGCTTTGATCATACCATTCTCTCATTCTCCAACCATCTCTATGATCACTGACGAAAATAAAACGAGAGAAAAAACTTATGCAGAAATGATTCAATTCAAGAATGCTCTACAAGATATGATCTCAAAAAAAAGCAATAAAAAACTTGGTGCGGTGACCTATGAAATAAGTAGCATTAATGGTATTCACTCTCATTGGCAATTTGTTCCTATACCAGAAAAAACTATACGTGAGGGCTTAGTTGAAGCTGCATTTAGAGCTGAAGCTGAGAATTTACTGTATCCACCCATCGAAATCCGGGATCCAGGACTTGGTCTATCCGACGGGAATTTCTTTCGTGCCTGGATCTGGACCCCCTCAGACGAAGAAAACTCGAGAGGTATTACAAAGTGTATAATATTGCCCTTTAGCGATGACTTCAAATTCTCACTACAATATGGCCGGAATGTACTGGCAAAACTTCTGAATCTTGAAGACCGTATTCAATGGAGAGACTGCGCCCAATCAGAGGAAGAAGAAAAAAAGGATATTGAAAATTTCAAGGCGGCGTTCAAAGATTTCGATTTTACGCTCTAGCACAATAATTTACTTTATCATCTCATAAATTTTGATCTCGATCTGAGGAAAACAATCGTCTTAATTTTACATCTAAATGTTACATTTAATCACTTCCATCTTTACCTTATAACTATGGCCCGAGAAACATAGTAAGTCTAAAAGAATTCCCGATAATTAATTACCGCAATGGTTTAAAAATAAATCTAGAATAATTCAAAATAATTCGAGACCGAAATCTGTTGGAGAACATGATAATCAGCGTTAGTTGCGCAAAATTAACCTCAGCTTTAACACACTAGGCCTAGAAATGCTCAAAAAATTAGTCAAAACTCATTCGAAGTGCAGCCCCAAGTATACTTGAATCTGGCGTCGAGGATTTGTCGGGCTTTGGTTCCGCAAATATTGACATTCGATAAACTCTAGCCCGGTCCTTATATTACCTACAGAAACATTGGACGAAAGACCAGAGGATGTATTTAGGCTAGTAATGTCAATTCGAGTATCTGCTACGTTGCCAGGTACCAGATTGTAGGTGCCATCTTAATTTAAGCATTTCAGTTCAAGCTCCTCTGAGCCTTCTCTGGCCAGCCAATATTTAGCTAATATAACTTACAATCCGCCAAAAATCTTGCTAGTATCACCTCAAAGAAGCTTCTAAATAGGCTTAAACTTTTATAATAAGATAACGCCAGCGTAGATTTGTGTTGTATAATTGGGCCAAGGTCTTTCTTACAATAAGAGTCGAAGTACAAACTCCCACTCGATCATGTATAAAATTAATCGGCGGTAATCATCAAAGAATTTATTTTCAATCTATGTAACTTTGGCTCACTGAACTCAATTACCGCCACGTTTCAAACGTAGATGTCTATCGCCGGCGCGCGTCCACGCTATTTGCCTCAATCTTTAGTGCTTGCAAGATTCTCAAATTTCCACCTTCATGATTTCTTCACAGCAGATAGAGAAAAATTGATATCTCCGTTTGTAGCGCCACCGATACAGGTCGACGAGAAAGTGCCTGTAGGACAAGTGGCTCGAGCCGCACGAATACATCTCTCCCATCGTCCTTTGCTTATTTTGATCGTTTCACCCTCGATGGCCGGCTCCAGCTTGAATGATGCAGTCCCACTGGTCCCCTCAGATGACTTGGGGGATCCCTGGCACTTTTGAATGGCCCCCGCAATACTACCACAGATAGCCACTACCTCGTTAGCTGCTTGACGCGGAGCTGCAACATCAAAAAAACATACATTGGGCCACATTCATATCACTGTGTGTCGAGTTAGTCTGGTTCGAACGGAGTGCGGAGATCGGGATGACTTACTGGGTGTCTATTTCTCTTTATAGGACGTTAGCATTGACTGGTGAAATTATGCGGTCGATGAGTGGACTTACGCTTGCTCATCGATACACTTTGTATCCTTCACGTCGTTCGGATCCACACTGGTTGAGGCACGAGCATGGAGAATTCCCGTTCGGCCGGCTAGCACACTGGTTGACATGAGCAGGAGAGAGATCATAGCGGTAATGGTTTTCGGCGTGACACGCATTTTAACAAAATTCAGAGGGGAAAGACTGTAAAGAAAGAAAGGTAACGAGAAAGTCAACTCGAGTCGGCGGGTTAAACGAGCATGAAAAAGAAAGAAGCTCACGAAGAAGGAACAAAAAGAGAGAGAGTGATGTGAATGAGAGCAGTAACCACGATAAATGAAAGCTGTTTATAACACTTTGGGGAAAACCTTAATGAATCATCAAACATCAGGTCCAAATATTCGAGTCATGAAAGTTTCGTTTGGTCTCAATTATGAAGTGGCTAAGACTAATATTAGCCTTATTTTCCTGTTGAAGTTCGACTATTTCTGTGGTAGAAATCACTACTGCAACACAGCTGTGATTCTTACTTCATTGGTAATTTATGTATGCTAAAATCGCAGTCTCTTCGCATAGCACAAATGCCACATAAAGCCACATCACCAGCATTGATATACGAGTCATCTTTACAGGTTGATCTTGTACATTTCCATGAATTTGGGACAAGCTTTACCCTAAGGACATTCGAACAAACCACACACGTTAACGAGGTCTTATCGTTGGCAAACGTGCAAGCTGGGCACGATGTATGATTCGGAGATTCATTTTTCGCTGTCCCAGCTTGTCTTTTGTGCTCATCGGAATTTGAGATCTGGGAGTATAAGAGCTGAGGCTTATCATCATGTACTGTGACCTCTGGAATTTTCTTAGCATTACAGGACTTCAGATTCGATAATGCGTCGCTAGATGGCGTAAATGGGTCTACTTTGGATGTAGCCGGGGGCCGATTTCTAGACATCTTCAGCAACTCCGAAAGTTCACTTTTAGTATCTGGGTCTTCTTTGTCTCCACCCGTGCAGACATTAATCATTGCTTGTCCTTTTCTGTCCAATAATCTTTTTCCGTCAATATCTTTCGCGTCGTCCTGCTCAGGATTGATGCAGTTCTCGTACTCTGAGTCACTTTCGATCTCGCTGCCACTTGAAGTATTATCATCCTGTATTACTAATGGCTCTGCACTCTTAACGTCAAACCGTGCAAGAGCAGCCGCAGCACGCAATTCTCTACCTCTGAGGCTGCCAGCGACTCTTGGTTTACATCCCGGTCGGTTTTTCTTTTCAAGTTGAACTTTAACCTCTTTATCAGCTCCTAGAGCGATCCCATTTGTCCCGAACTTCTTTCTCACTCTGCGTTCCTCTCTCTCTTTGTATGTGAGTTTGACTTTCGCCCTCCTTTTCCTAGCACCTTTCGATTTAAATGTTCCTCCACACATATTTTCTGGAAGTATTTCGCCTTCGTCGAGGCTTTCTTGCGAAAAATTTCCATTCTTAAGCAAGATTCCTTTGCCCCATAGACCTTCACCTGTGTACCCTTTCTCCCAAAGTAGCTTCATCTCACCTGAGTATTCGTTGCGCAGCGCCCAAAATGCTTTGGAATGGTTCATCTGCTTGCAGTGCGCGAGCTCATGCATCATTACCATCTGAACAAATTTAAAAGGTAGCCATCGACCGGTTGAAGGGGACTTCAAAACGAGTTGTATCACCTCGCCGCTATTGAAATTACGCCCTAAATGTGTAGACAGTTGGATGAAAGATAACTTGCTTCAGAAATTTACGAAGCTTACCCCAGAACTCAAAATTTGGCTCATATTCTTCCAAAGATACGATCGCTAAGTTATGTCTTTTCATAACCGGAAAACACTGGGCGGCGATGCGTTCGAGGTAGTCTTTAGCAACAGACTCATCTGGACCAGGTCGAGGCTTGATAAAGACAATGTTTTGATTAGGCGAAGACTTCTTCGCATTTATCCGTTCCCATCCTAGAGGCATTCTGGATATATCTTGGTCGCTCAGCAAATTATAAGTAGACTTTGTTCACGAATAGCACAACCTTTTTGTTGGAGAGAGCGAAAGTAGATTAATGCCTGTCACGGTTTCAGATGTAACGCCAGGTGGTAAACATGTTGGCACAGGAATATTGCGCACAGACCAGCCAAGTCGCTGACCGGCCTCACGCGCTTATTAGTCAATAAATCATCCATAAATAGTCATCAAGATTATTACCGCTGCTTACGGAGGAACATCTTGACAACTATTATTAATTGTTCGGTTGGTCACGGCCCGACCTCACCTAATCGCCTTGCTATTAGATGAGGGACAGCAATATGCAAATTATTTTGACACTTGATGCGCCGATTGAAATAACTCAAGCACAACATTGTAGACTGGTTTTATATTCTGTTAATATGAGTAATGAGATATAAGTTAAGTCCTTTGATAAGTTTTCGCCTCATGATAAGTTTTATTGCGCGAGCTAGAAGTTCGCAAAGTTGCCAAAAATTGAATTCTGAAAAATCACTTTTTGACCTTCTGTGCCACAACTTCCCACCACCATTCTTTGAGACTACTTATAGGCAATAATTCATAAATTAAACATCTTGAGATATCAAATTTCTATTTGCTTTGCCGTTTGATTGTCGTTAAGTGCTTCAGTTTCCTACTTGAAATGATCGAGTCTCGGCTTGGCCATATAAAGTGGCCGAGTCATGTGATAAAGTCACCAAGATTGCTACCAAAACTATATCAAGCGGTTCGGCCATTGCTAAATCAATACGGCCAAATCGGGACTCGACCATTACAAGTAGAAAACCAAAGCACTTAAAAACGATTAAATTGCAAAACAAATAGATATTTAATCTATGAATTATTGATTAACAGTAGTATCAAAAGATGGTGGTGGGAAGTTGTGGCACCGAAGGTCAAGAAGTGATTTTTCAGAATTCATTTTTTGCAACTTTGTGAACTTCTAGCTCGCGCAATAAGACTTATCATGATACGAAAACTTGTTAAAAGCCTTAAGTTGTATCTCATTAATCATATTAACAGAATATAAAACCAGTCTACAATGTTGTGGTTGAGTTTTTTTTTTTTTTTTTAAATCATTCTTGTGTATGCAGCCTTCAGGCTATGACACGAATGACCCTGGTGCGGTACATGGAGCGATGTTTCAACATGACATAGGGGGTGTTGAAATCTGGTATTTCTGAGAGGTTAAGATCCTTAGTCATGAAATTATTATGGGTCTGAGGATCTGTGATGCGATATCCTTTGACACAACGCCACATAAGTATTTACCTGTTATTTGTTT
>JAKRRZ010000570.1:0-18673 GCA_022627015.2 Podosphaera aphanis | reverse complement strand
ACCCAGCTAAGGGTGGCGAGCTTCTATGCAGGTCCGATGTTTTGACCTTCCTCGATATATGTATGTAGTCTTAGCGCGCTAATGATTCAAGCGAGGAAAAAATAGATCCCCTTGCCATACAACTAAAGTAGCACAATATCCTAACTTTACGTACTTCCTTTGGTTACGTCATACACCGGAGAGGCAGCGATCTCTAGAGGGGATGAAGGGAAAGACAGAACGATCGTGGGTCGGGTCAGATCGGGTCGCATTTAATAGATCCAGCTGGTAGAAGCTGTCGCACTGATGAGTCCTAGTGCTGGCCGGGAGAACTCGTGGGCGGACGACGGAAAGCTCTAGCGGGATTGGAGCAAGCCGACAAGGGAGTCGGAGAGTCCGATCTGTGCATGCATCGGTCCTGTACCGCGAGGGACTTGGGGTAAGAATCCACCATCAATCTCTTTCTTCTTGAGAGCTACTTTCTTCCCATAACTTCATCAACGTGTTGATCAAATAGGGAAAGAGTCTGTCGTGGTAGAATTCTAGAGGATTTTGATTGCCGATGACACCTACATGTATATAGCTTTAGATCTTTCATCACAGGTAAGATTAATTACTTGTCAATACCGCTACTTCTACCCCATTCGACTTCCTAGAGAAATTGGATGCAAGTTCGCTGTAGCTGGATTGATAGGCAGTAGGAGAATAACCATGGGCCACTTTTATCGACAAAACGATGCTTGGATGTGATTTGGCAACTTGGATAACATATGATGGAAAACCCTTAATACACAACTTTTCCGAATACTCTAAAAGTATTTGGAACCGGCCACTAAGGATAGAGCATAAGTTTGAAGTGGCAGTTTTTAGGATGAATAGAATGACGATATCTACGAACGATATTTGCGATATGTGATATTTAATTGGTTCGCATGAGATCACCTGTGATGTAATGAACATAGAGGGTTCGCAGTGAAGGACAGAAGTATGGGTTGTGGCTCAATTCATGGAATTCGATTGACAACCGATGCAATGGTGCATCTGTTTATTTTACTTAGGATATTTAGGCTTGAAGCTAACAATTATGTTGTCTGTCCACCGGTATTAGACAGCCTACCATACGCCTTGATCCAAATCAGAAACCTGTCTCCGAACGCCCGGCGCAAATAGCTATCCCAACAATTGTAACGTAAATTCTTGAATAGTGAGGTAAATGATTGATGTCTAACCGCCAAACCCGTATAGGGTTCGTCCTTGTCTCTTTAGAGCATAAACAACATCTAGTGATGTGACTGTCTTCCTCTTGGCATGTTCAGTGTATGTGACAGCGTCACGGATCACGCCTTCCAGAAAAGTTTTCAGTACGCCACGAGTTTCCTCATAAATCACTATGAACGGTGAGCAGAAGGAAATGTGGCGAATTGCGTTCACTTACTAGCGGAGATACGCTTCACGCCGCCACGACGTGCAAGACGGCGGATAGCGGGCTTCGTGATACCCTGGATGTTGTCGCGGAGAATCTTTCGGTGACGTTTAGCACCTCCCTTTCCAAGCCCCTTTCCACCTTTACCGCCTGCAGAAATTGTTAGACTAATTTCGCTCGAGTGAAGAGGATGGAACTGTTAGTATGACATAATAGTCTCGAAGAGTCGCGATCGCTCCTCGCGAGAGGGGATGAAAATTCAGTGTCAACTTACGTCCAGTCATGTTTATTTTTTAAATGAGCCTTCTTAGAATAGCTTCAAGATTGTGGCGTATTGCGGTTGCTGTTGCTCGTGATGTCGTGATAGGGTCAGGTTATCAAAAGAGACGTGTAGTCGTGCTTGGTTTTTTTTTCGTTTGAAGAAGAGTGAAGAGGGGATTGTTTCTTTATAGTGAAGTTGACGAACGGCTAGCGCAATTGTTGAACTCTGTTTTCAAAGCGGCAACGGATCAGGTTCGAGAATTAATTATGATACTTCACCATTCCATTGGCTGACGCGTGCCTTGGCGTGGAAGCTCAATCTACAGAATGTTTACTTAAGCCGGTTGTCAGGTCAATCAGCACAAGTAATTAAACGTCTCCCATCTGAGGAACGTTAGTATTGTATGTAATTGTTCTCCACTGAAGTAAGACTGATTGGTCACAATATATAATTTTAATTATGAGGAAGGATGAACGAAGTTTCTGTGGGAATGAAATGAGATCAAATTCCTGGTTTAAGTCTTCTAAGAGACACTGTTGCTAGACGACTATTTCACTTACTTTATCTGTCAAAAGCTGTCTAGCACTTACCTCGGCCTCCGCAGTGTACACCGTCATTCTGATTCTTCATAACAACTGCGCAAGGTAAGATCTTACAAAGTATAAACTCTTTGTTTTCGCGGGCGTTCATCTACACAAAGCAGGGACTCCTGGTCAGAGTATGACCATGCCATGTTCCGTGTTGCCTAGTGTAGGCTCTCACTAACTCTGGACTCTTCAAGTCGGATGGTGTAGCGGTGCATCGACGGGGCCGGTTCTCCAAAGCAAAGCAAGTAAAGCCAGGGTATCCTGGACACGTGCATTTATTTCACTTTAGTCAGAAGCTCGATGGTTCAGAGATGTGGTAAGAATCTCTGGCCGAACGTTCCCATTCTTATGGTTGATTACTACGTCCCCCCATCCCACACTAGCGCGCCCGGGATACCTTCGCCTAAATATCTAAACACCACGAGCAACTTCAAAATTCTATCGCAAAAATCCAAAAATCCAATAAATTTTTACATATTCTCATATCTAAATGTGCCTAGAATGATAATCAAAACTTAATCAATAATATGATTCAGTGCATAACTACTCGAAATCCAGGCTTCGCACCAATGAAAAATACTTAAGTAAAGACACCAGATGCAGGCACTTGGATCGCCACAATCGAGTGCATCTCTGCTTTCGGTAAAAAAATCAACCACCTGTGATTTCCACTGGCAAATCTTTATGCAGGGTCAGTTTCCCCCCCCGAATAGAAATTATTGATGAATGGAAGTTTGAGGAATCAGAAAATGGATGAACTTTGAACAAGATAGCGGTTAGCTGGATCGAGAAAGTCTTCAACTCTCATACACGATCAATAGCCAAGGACGAAGGAATTTGGCGAATTGGGTATTAGTTGGTCGTGGACATCATGCTACAAATGAAATCGTTAAGGGATGCTTCGAGAGAAAGGAATTTCTTCTTATACTAGCTCATTCAAGCCAATTAACCCAGCCCCTTAATTTTTCTGTATTTCGTCCTCACACAGCAACGAATCAATATTAAATCACTGATTTTACGACGCGAACAAATATATTACCGTTGGGGAACAGGAAATTCCTCAACTGCTATGCTTTCAGCACAAAATATCACGGCTGGATGGCGTATTCATGGCTTCATCAGACCGAAATAGAAGACGTCTTGCCGAGCTGAGTAATAATTTTAACAAAGGCAATATCGACGATCAGATTGATGTAAATGAAGCTCGGGAGGCATCCGAATCACTTCGCACCTGGAAAAAGCCAATAGATCCGATATAATTCTACTTTTTCGCGACAAGAACTCCAAGGTCTTTCAAGCAAGGTGCTAGAAAGGTGTTAGAGATGACGAAAAACAAGTGGGATACCAAAAATACATTATTTGAAGCGCAAAAGAGGCAGATTAACCGATGAAAGGCGCTCAACTAGAAGTATATATGCCCCATAAGAAGAGAAAATCCATCCTGATATCTGAACTGGAGATTGCTAGACCAAGGGGTGATTCAGTGATCGGCTGAAATAGCAGACCCTAAATTTTTTTTGGTATGAAGTTGTAATTGTCTGGTCATTAGTGTTTTACGCAAATCTGGGTTGGAAGGACGTACTAGTAACCTAGTAACAGAACGGCAGTGATGTCTATCCTCCTTTACGTCGACAGCCGTCCAGAGATAGCTTAACCCTGAACGGAGCTATCTAGTGTTCAAAATGTTAGATTGAGTCATTATGCAAAATATACAATTGTAGAATTTCGAAGCAGCCCAGATCCTATGACTGTCCATCTAGCGCTTTTTCCTACACAAGCTTCCCCTTGAAACTCAGCCTGGAAATTTCGGGCAAGTTGAGTATTTTTGGGCGAGAAAACCCGAAGATACGAGAGAGTCTGTGGGTTTAGGTTCTCCTTAATTACGCTGAATGTATAAGGTATTGAGAGGAGAGGAGAGGAGAGGAGAGGAGAGGAGAGGAGAGGAGAGGAGAGGAGAGGAGAGGAGAGGAGAGGAGAGGAGAGGAGAGTTCGATTTTGCTAGTCTTGCCAATGATAAGAGAAGTAATACAATCTGCCACGAACTACAGACATATGAGATCAAGACTCTTGTGAAAGCTGTCAGCCGACCTTGGATAAAATATGCGATAACTAGCCTGGCAGGATAGAGTAATGGAAGGTAGATAGCGTTAACAAAAATCAAAACAAGCTAAGTGAAAATGTTCAGCTCTAACACTTCTCAAATCCTCATAATGGTATGTTAGACAACTGAGGTACGGCATATCAGATGGAGAGCTAATTTTGTTCATGAGGACTAAATCCTGAGCATCTTGTGCCTGACTTTTTAGACATCTACAGAGTAAAGAGTGATACAAGTCATGGAAGAAAATCTAAAGTTAATGGAAAATATGAAACTTGAGACGTGATAAAAGGCCTAATTTGTCTCAAAAGAGTTGGACTCATAAATACTAATTTCTGTACTAATTGAGATCGTATCTGGTTAAAAGCAAGTAAAATCTGTTGCTTTTTCTACAGTGGCACACTCGTCGCTCTCGCTCAGAAACAGAACACTTGATCTTGTAGTTTACTTACTGGCCTTGCCTTAGCAAAACCTAAACTCTCAGAAGCCCTTTTCATTGCGCTAATCATGGGTGGAGGACCACACACGAGGAGCTTAACGTCGCTTTTGGGGGCAGGGAGCCATTTCTGTAGATATCAGTTTCAGTTTAATCGCCCTCGATATGCTACTGACCGAAATCATTTCAGGCGTTACAAATCCAATTCCGCCATCCCAGTTTTCAGGTGGATTATTCAGAACATAATGTACTCGGAATTTCTTATCCTGCCGAGTTAGTTGATCTAGGTCATCTTTTAAAAGAATATCCTCGAAATTAACATTAGCGAAGATAAGATCGATTTCAGTAACATCTCCGGCTTTGCGGCCTCTTATTACTTCACGGATGATTTGCAACATAGGCGTAATACCAGTACCACCAGCGATCATACCGAATGCGCGAACCATGTTTGGTGTGTAGACAAAGGCGCCTTTGGGGCCGCGAACCTTGATGGTTTCTCCAATTTGTAGAGAGTCCACAAACTTTGAGATATTTCCATTTGGATATGATTTGATAAGAAGATCAAAATAACCAGATTGATGATCACTGGAAACAGGAGTATAAGATCTGACAATCTCTTTTGTTGTTCCGTCGGCTTGCTGAATATCTGCGGCAATAGAGATATGTTGACCAATGGGAAGACCCAGAATTGACGTGGGGGAGGGCAATTCGAATCGGTAGCTGGAATTATAAGCTAAGTAGGCAACGCTGGGGGAGAACTCAACATTGCAACGTTGTGGGTTATAACGGTCTTTTCTTGCAGCTCGAAACTCTTAAATATAACTGGGTCGAGGACCGTTTTTGCCCCTACGCGTTTCGTTAGGCCACGATTTGGTAGAGTAAAATTCAGAAGGTCGCTATTATCATACGGGTGCTCCAAGCTTTGTAGCTGCCTAAAGCCAATGCAAGCGCTGTAGCATAAGGAAGCCAATCAATCTTAACGATGGCGGTACCAAGGATTAGTAACGCTGAGGGTATAAAAAAGCCATCACGAAACGCCGAAGAAATCCAATTGGGCTTTGTTGACATGTTGTAATTCGGGGTTGCTGAATAGCCAGCCACCTCTGGAATCGAAGGCTTTGTGGGCCAGAAATTTCTGTTGTTGAGAATAATCCAGATGGCGGAGAAATGTGGTCCTGAATGTACATGTACATGTACTAATAATTGAATTTACCAATGAATTAATTGTCTCCAAGGACTTCTGCGAAACCTTTGTGCAATCACTAATAAATGACAGAATGAAAAGTAATCACTCTCATATTGACGAATGTGTTCACTCCTCCCTCCACTTCAAGTTACGTATCTAACCTGTTCCACAGGTTATTTTCGCATGATCACATATGGTTAATATTTAATTTCTTTCTCAACATTGACGGCTATACTTTTACACTAAAATCTCAGCTGATCGAAGCTTTTCTTATTACCAGACAACCTTCTGTTTAAGACAACGCGATTTTTCGACTTCAATTGATCACCGGCTATGGCACAGAAAGCTAAAAAAGATAGAGCAAAGAACAATAGCAGCACTTTAAACAAACTTCACATTGGTACGATATCAGTCAACGTGGTATTTCTACTATTCAACTATTTTGTCCGCCGACGGTCATTAATCGCCTATTTTCTGATTTCTACACCATGTCTCATCGCCGAATTAGTCCTTGAGAAGACAGGACGCCCAACGTATGATAAAACCTCTGGAACGTTGAAAAGTTCTGGCGAGGACTTATCTGCACCCGGGTTGACAGAATATATGTTCGACCTCATATTAATTACATGGCTTTCTCTCGTTTCACTCATGATATTCGGGAAATGGGGTTGGTTGGTATGGTCAATAGTTCCGGCATACAGCATTTATAAAGGGTATGAACTGGTTGTAAAGGCTAAAAACATGATAGCGGCCAAACAGCCAGATCAAAATGTTGCATTAGGAGGCAACAGAAAGCAAAGAAGAGCTCATTAACCCAACAAGTCCAATATGATCACGAAAAGCTCCCCCATCTCCCTATCAACCGTACTTGGTACCCACACACCAGCTCCTTGATGAAACATAGCTTTTTTGTCATTTCAAATGTTCATATCGCGCTCATAACGTTAAGAACGTAACCTAATAATGATAGATCGAGTTTCCATATAATATGAAAACATACGCTGAGTTATCATTCTTTATTCAGCAAAGAGGGGATATTATCTGAAAATGTTATCTGAAATTACCCAAAAGGTGGTCAATTTTTGGCCCTGAAAGACATGTTGACCTATGAATTCAATCCAGCATACTTGAGAGTGATCATGTAAAGCTTAAAGGGGTCCTTTTACAGGGGCTGCTGCTATAGCGTAAAAATTTGATACAGCAGTAGCGTCAGCAGCAGCGGTGGAAACAAGAGCGACAGGTTTTGAGTGTGAACTGATGTAGTTGTAACTTATAGTTTTATTTGTTGTTACATTCTTCCTTGCAATATAGACTTGGTCCAAGACAACGGAGTTAAAGGAGTAAATGGAGTTGGATTCTGGCAGATGGTTCTAGTCCCTGATCTACTCATCAGATAAGCACTAACTTCAACTCTTTGTTTGATCGGCTGTGACGATAAGTTTCTGCTTATCAGGTAAATAAGTGCAGGGGCCCGAAAGGGAAGCTAAGGTTTCCATTTCCTTGTCGCGGGCCAAATATGGAGGGTGTGTAGGGGATGCCAGGAGGGAATTCTTTGGTGAGCAGCAGTATTGAATGCGAATATGATCATTCATTACATTTACGACTGAGGCTCACTAGCGTTGGCCCAGTAACTGGGTTAAGAGCGAGGAACTTTCCAAATTTACTTGTCAACTTGTTCCATTGATTACGAAGTAGACCCTGAGAGCATCGATGTAAGATTGTGCAAGAATTGAAGCTTGACAAAGATAGTGATACCAATCTTTAGGACAACTGTTTTCTAAATAATGACTGTACATATATGTCAGATTTAAGTACGGTAGCATAAGAATCTTCAAGATAGTAAATATTAATCATCATATCGATCAATCACTTTAAAGTTCTATCCAATCACGATTGAGTTTCCTGGAAAATTCCTAATCAAGCAATTTTGGAAAAAGATTTGGGAGTCGATGAAAACAACATGGTCAATTCATCCCTTCCTTTGTGATTCGAACAACCCCAATTCGCAATTCTCACGGATTAGGCACAAGTAGCCTTGCCAACTACCTTCAACACGGCACGTCGATTTGTTGCTTTTTGTTTTTACAGTGAGGCCTATCGTTTTCTCCACATCCATCCACTCGTTACTATTCTTCGACCCCATGACCTCGCTCAAAAACAATTCTAATGCCGTTGATAATCTTTAGATGGGCTTAAAGGCTGGAGCCTGAAGGACTTTACTCATTTTGTAGAGGGAAGGGACGCGACCAGAAATTGTCGACACCAGGAAGACGAATCAAAAACGCACACGAGCCCTCCACTTAATGGCTGGACGGCCTCAAAGAAAAGATAATTCAAATTATATCTTTGCCTCTCGCCAGGAAGAGCCATGGCACCTTCTAACTCTCGCGTTTCGAGTCTACTGCGTCAACTTATACACTACCATATCGAAAACAACCTCCTCAAGAATGCGCTTTTTTTTGCAGAACGATTAATTGTTTTTGATCAACGAAGCCCCGAGTCTGCTTATCTTCTTGCCCTATGTCATCTGCGACTCGGAGACAACGCGTCTGTTTACGAATACTCAAAACCTGCTGGATCAAGAGGTTCTCATTTAGGATGTGCCTACGTCTTTGCGCAGGCATGCTTGAACCTGAAAAGATACAAAGAAGGCATAAATGCATTGGAAAAATCCAGGGTTATTTGGTCAGAAAAAAATAGCTTCGGAAAACATTCAATGTCGTCACATCAGCCCCTAGCAGACGCGGCGGCTGTAAACTGTCTTCTGGGAAAGCTTTACAGTGCATGGGACAATAAATCTAAAGCGGTAAATTGTTTTGAAGATGCTTTAAAATTAAATCCATTTATTTGGGATGCATTTACAAGTCTTTGCGACATGGGAGTAAATGTACGAGTCCCTAACATTTTCAAAATAAATTCAGGAATGGAAAAACTCCTTGGACTCTGCCCACAAGAATCTGGTGAAAAACAACCACAACGAAAATCATCACATCATTCCAGTGCAGTCAACCAAGAACGCAGAAAGAACACCAATTGCTCTAATTCGAACATGAATGATAGATCAGATCCATTTAACAATGCACCATCTCAAGGATTACACGGCGGATTATTCGGGTCTTCTGATATCCCTCAAAAGTTAAGTGAGAGCAGTCCAAGTTTGACTAATCTACCAGCTATGGGGGGTGTGGCGCCTTACTATGAAGCTTTAGAAACACCAGAGTCAAGTTCTTCTGCTGGTGCAGCATCTTTGCGTAGTCGAAGAGACTTATCCTCCCATTATTTATTAGAACCACCTCAGGCTCCTCTTCGGAAAACTAGAGCAATTACGGGATTAGACATAGACTTGAATATTGATGTGCCAAAAATATCTCGTGGCTTGACTAAGAAATTACAACGTATTCAAGATCCAGCAGGAGAAACAACTGCTACACATGCATTGAAGCTCAGCAGCTCAACAACAACGTCGGCTTGTGAGCGAAAGAGGACTGTATCTGGGCAAACTATCCCAAGAAATGGCTTAGAAGATCTTGGAGTACCACACAGAAGAAGTGTGCGATTGTTTCAGAAGCAACCTACTAGCAACAAGCCTCCATCGTCGAATATTCCTGTAGCTGGTCCGCCTCTAGCGCGTGAGCTCAAAAAAGCAAAACCACCAATTCCTAAAATCATAAGATCAGGATCCAGCTCAACGGCATTCGGATGTCAGGTTAGCGGGAGTAGCAAGCAGCATGATGACGGAATGGACTTAGATCAACAAGAATCTTTGACCAAAAGTTGGACAAATACCCTAGCTAACGCTACTCATAAAATCACTGAGCCGGAACCTTCCAAAGATGAAGAAGCAGTTAAAGCTCTGCTTGATTTATTAAAAAAAATTGGAAATGGCTACTACGCTCTTGCAAGGTTTCAATGCTCTGAGGCATTACAGATTTATAGTTCTCTTCCTAAAGTGCATCGAGATACCCCCTGGATTATGGCACAAGTTGGACGTGCTTATTATGAACAAGCCGCATACTCTGAAGCAGAGAAATTATACAGACGTATTCGGCAAGCGGCGCCAATGAGACTTGAAGACATGGAGATCTACTCCACTATCCTATGGCATCTTAAGCGTGAGACAGATCTTGCATTTCTCGCCCATGAGTTAATTGACGCTTCATGGCAATCACCACAGGCTTGGTGCGCCTTAGGGAATTCATGGTCACTTGCCCGAGATCACGAACAAGCACTCCGATGCTTCAAGCGCGCAACACAGTTAAATCCTAAATTTGCTTATGCATTCACCTTACAAGGCCACGAACATGTTGCAAATGAAGAATATGACAAGGCCCTTGTATCTTATCGCTTGGGTATGGCTGCTGATAAGCGACATTATAATGCCTGGTACGGAGTCGGTCGTGTCTATGAAAAATTAGGTAATTATGAGAAAGCCTTTGTACATTTCTCAGCAGCATCCTCAATCAATCCTACAAATGCCGTGTTAATTTGCTGCATCGGAACTGTATTGGAAAAGCAGAAGCAGCCACGCCAGGCCTTGCAATACTTTTCTAGAGCTACTGAACTTGCGCCCCGCTCAGCATTAACAAGGTTCAAAAAAGCCAGAACTTTAATGAGTGTTATGGACTACAAAGGAGCACATGATGAACTGATGATACTAAAAGATATAGCTCCAGAAGAGGCCATGGTTCATTTCCTATTAGGAAAGCTTTACAAGTGCCTCAAAGAAAAGGGATTGGCCGTACGTCATTTCACAATAGCATTAAACTTAGATCCAAAGGTAAAATTCTCGAAATCATTTTCTCTACTTCATCTGACCAAATATTTAGGCGAGCCAACAAATCAAAGAGGCTATCGAGAGCATAGAAGACGAAAATGAGGATGAAGAGAGTTTGATGAGTTGAATCTCAAATAGTAATACCAGGGAAAGAGTTACCGGCATGATGACACGACATGGGCTTTGAAGGTAGTGAGCGATGCGATTGCGGCGTAATCAATGGTGTTTCGGAATAGGTTAATGACATGTTACAGCGCAGTGGTTTTATGTACATTATTAGCCTGGTATGGCCGCGCCTAATTGCCTATTGTTTCGTGTAGATCAGTCATGGCACATATAATCGAATCCACCAGCAGTTTTCACAAATGACGCTTCACGCCGTAGGCTGTATAGGAAAGACTTGGTAGATAACCTCTTCCACTCGCGGCATCATTTCGTCCGCCGATCGCGCTTTGTCAGTCCCTCGCACTGTTCTCGATGGTTAGCCGAGGCGCTCTCCGAGGTCACCGTATCTTGCTCCCGTATCTACCTTTAAGCCTCACTGTCACGAACACGCACACACCCGCTCACATAGCGTGGTTCGGCGGTGCAGACCACATCGTTGTCGGCGTCCACGACGGGGTCTTGGGACACGGCCGCTGGCTGTAGCGATTGAACGTGAGGGGCCGAAGATCACACGCATGCGGCGATGTGCCACTCGTTTGGACGGCTGCACGAACGCTAGCAAAGGGGTATTAGAATTCGAAACCTGCCGCGTGCCGTGCACGCGGCAAGAAGACCGAGCATTCAGTTACAGGAAAACACCAAGTTCGCGTGGAAACAGACTCCCCCCATCATTTGCGCCGCAAATCTCTTTTGATATTCTATCCCTCAAGCTCTTCATGTGCGCCTTACGAAACAGTCAAGTGGACTTAGATCATGGGACGCCGGAAACCTCATTAAAAATAGAAACGCATAATGGAGCCCTCTGCGAGACACTTCAGCCTCTAATGTGAAGCACCTGAAATTATAATCGTGAACTTGCCATCTCTCCGTACTTACCACGCTCTATTGTGGTGTCGTAAGCCTGTAAAACGCGGGTTTGTGATTCATCGGCTTGCGAAAAAGCGTATCCACGTTGTTTCTTCATTCTCTGCACTTGCCGAACCTTTCTGATTGCTTTTTGGAATTGTTCCATCCTAGGACATGTTAACAGGTCGTATATAATTTGTTTGCAGCTCCATACCTTGGTCTGTAATCTTGGACGTTATATTTTTGAATTTCTTGTATGTGATGATAGCTTTGAGGGAAATACATTCGCTTGGAACTTGAGAATTTCTTAGCCCAAACTTTTGAAAAAACTATCAGGGTAAACTTACTATTTCCATGAGATATCTCTCGCCAAACACATAATTGGCAACACGAGAACCTGTAGCCAGAATACGGGGCTTGTGAAAAGCCGCGGTATTACACCCTCATACTCTTCCGAAAAGCCTATCTTTGGAGCCACCGTTCCATAGACCGCTATAAAGCCTATCCATATAATCATACTACCTGGAATAGCAACGATATGATATTTAGTCCAAATATTCGTGACCAGAGCTGCTTTCACAAGGACTGTTGCGAGGACAGTTGTGTATAGTGCAGTGCCCCAAACCCAGTGACCTGCAACTTTTCCATCGCTCTGTGGAAGATCCCGTGACCATATAAGTTGCGAAGCAATGTATAGCAGGAGAGAATGAGAAAATCCATTACCGACCCAAGAAGCAAATGAATGCATTTTAAAGAAAGTGTTTTTCTGACCGAGCTGATAGAGTTGAGGGTAGTGGTCTAGGATACGAGCAGAGATGAACTGGTCAAATATTCCCATTGCGAGGGGCGGTAAAACTGTGAAGAAAACGTTGTAGAAAGATAGAGTCCAAGATTCATATATGACTTCTCCGGAGAAGGCATTTTGGAAAGAGTACTGAACCATTTAGCATGCATAACATAAATGCGCAAAGTTACTGAACTTACCCAAAATTGTGTCATGTAAAGAGTGATGTTTTTGTAAAAAGAGTAAAGAATGACCTTGCTAACCCTCTGGTAACTCCAGGCACCGTGAACAAGTAGTAGTTTTCGGAGATACCTGAATTGTCCGATTGCAACATCCGCACTTCGTGCAGCTTGTAAGCCCTCCATTCCGCTGATACCGACGCCAATGTGAGCGGCTTGAATCATTGAAACGTCGTTAGCGCCATCTCCGATAGCTAAGAGAATAGCCTTCAAATGACGCTTTACAAGCTTTACAACTAATGCTTTTTGCAACGGCGAAACGCGGCAACAAATCACAGCTTTGCACATGATTGCTAGATCCAGGAAGTTTTTTTCAAGGTCTTTTTCAAGCGCATAAGTTAGAGACTTCCCATCAATAACAAGAGCAAGTGCATCATGAGAAAATGATCCATCACCTTGAGTGCGGATAGCGTCAAGTTTTTTTTGAATATTATCTCGGGTCATCGCAGCATTTTCCTCATTCACAATTAAAAGTGTCATGTCTTCACTGACCAGTTTACAGCTCATGCCGATGTTTATAGCTGTCTCCTGACGATCTCCAGTCAAAACCCAAACCTTGATGCCAGCCTCTTGAAGGGTATGAATAGTCTCAGGGACGCCATCTTGGAGGCGATCCTCAATGGCAGTGGCGCCCAAAAGATAAAATCCATGTTCTAGAATTTCGGCTGCTTTATCTAATTCTTCAGTGCGATTCCCACCAACTGTAGTTTGAGCTTTATCGTATACTTTCCACCATTCTTCAAACTCATGTTCGGATATTTCTCGCATAGCAAGGCAGAGAGTGCGTAGTCCTTCAGATGCATATTCTTCCAAATGTTGAAGAGTAAGTTCAACATTAGGGTTATCCGAACTTAACCTTTCTAGAATGACAGTGTCCGCACCTTTGCAATAGCACCTTATCTTACCATCGGGACATCGAAAAATAGCTGACATACGTTTCCTTGTCGAGTTGAATTCACAGACAGCCAGTAGTTGGTACTCATACTCTTGACCATCCACCATTATCTTAACAGATCTAGGTTTTCGGGCTGTGAACGTATAGCCCATGAGCGCAGCTCCCTCCACAAGAGCGCCCTCGTCTGGAGATGCAGCTTGATATTTGATGATTCCACCATTTTCCTCCTTCCGTTCTGGGATGACAGTATGACAAATCGAAAGCAAACACAAAAAGTGGTGCATCACCAACTTTGATTCGTGTGTTTTCAGGTTTTCCTTCAGAGTCGTGAAGTCGTTAATTCCAGCCTCAGTTCCATCATAAGTACCCATTCGGCGATCTTCGGGTATTTCCTGGGCGTATTGAATACCACCGATAGAACACTGCTTAAACTCCATCTGATTGCAGGTTAATGTACCAGTTTTATCCGAGAAAATATACTCGACCATACCGAGCTCTTCAACCAAACTAGAAGTACGGCATACGGCAGGAGAATCCATCTTCTCGTAGTACATGTCAAGGTCTTCGTTGATAAGTATAGCGTGCCAGTATTTAACAATTTCTATAGTCACGAATAACGATATAGGCACAAGAGCGGAATATAGCACCCAATAAGTGAAGATATCAGACCAGAATTGCTGTAGCTTTTGCAATGCAGTTGTGGAGACAGCGTAGCCAAGATAAGCCAATTCTTTTCCGCGAAGACTGCGAAGAATGGAGTCCCCTATGGAAGAAATAATACTAAGTGACACAAGAATTCCAATTAGCATCAGAACTAAGATATTCAATTGCCGTTCTACAGCTGTTCTTTTGATAGGAGTAGCTGTGGCGTTTCGCATGAGTTTCGTCTCATGCCCGGTAAATACAACAATACCATGAACCCAAGGTGTATTTCTCAACGTAGCACCTCTAAGAAGCAACTGATCCGGCTGAAGAGGAAGCTCTCTCTCGCCTCTTCCGGGCGAGATAGTTAGTGTGGCTTCATATGTGTATAGACTGCTATTTGGCTGCTCAGAACGGATAATCCCGCCAACCCTACAAAGATCAGGTATGCTGACAATAACACAAGTCTCTGGTATTGCTTGCTTTATCTTAAGATTTGTTTCTCCATCAAGATTCGCAGTCTCTATGTAACATAGTCCTTCTGGTTCTGAACTCGCGAGCAATACGAGATCAGCTGGAAACGCTTCTTCAGATTCGACGCGGACTATATCACCAACGGTAACATTAATCCACTTAGTTTCTTGGAAGGAACTGCCTTTCAGAACTTTGGTTTTCGAATTGTTTAATGACTGGTCTGATTTTTTGCGCTTATAATCTTCGATAAGCTCTTTTCCTGCAGAGACTAATAGAACTAGAATCAGTGGTCCAATTGTGGTGTATTTGTTGGTGGGTGATATATTGGGTATTTGTTGCAGAGCTGCTGTGAAGAGAAAGAAAACGTTGGCAAATTTGGAAAATTGTTCGTATAGAAATTTTGGAATAAAGGTTGCAACATTGTACTTTGCAGTTGAAATGTGATTATCTGCGTATTTTTTAGCGTTATTCGCTGGTGGGTCGTTGAGATGTATAATCCGAGGACTCGTTGAGGTATCCGCCTTTCCTCGCCCATATCCCAACTTAAGCCTTCGCATGCTAAAGGTCTTTGGCGGTTCGCTTGGTGTGTCCGGCGATGCCATGTCGACACGTTTTCTCTCCCCTGGTTCAGTCAAAGGCAAGTCCATTTCCGAGTACTCTGGGCCTAGTCCTAACATACTCTTTGCTCTACCTAATAGCCCACCGCCTAAGCTGAGTACACTGTTCCTATTTCGTGGACGGATATCCACCGCACCTGAACTATCTCCTCTAAATGCACCACCTTGATAATATGTTGATTGTCTATCATCTCCAGGGTATTCCTCTAGGTCATCCGCGTAACGCTGGTAGTTTTCTAAGGCTGAAGTCTGGCTGAATGTTTTGTTGGCGACAGTGTCAAAGTGAACTCCATCTGGCGCTGTTTCTGCCCCGCTGAATAAATGCCTTGGCTGAGAATCATTATCACCTCCAACAAATTCATCATAAGAGATCGAAGGGCCACGGTCTGACGTGTTGTCGTTTGGCGTAAAGTGGAGTGACAATTCATCCTTCCTTGAACCTGGCTGTTGTCCATCTTTGTCACTAGGGTGACTGTCATCCAAATCTAACAAGAGATCACCATTTCTATTTGTGGAAAGCTGTCCGGCCATGCTGGAGACAATTTAAAGGCGTCGCAAGGAGCTCGACGCATATAATTGGGCCAGCATTTAAATTCTAGAATAGAAGCAGTCTTGGATTTTTGTCAACGTTGTTATGATAGCGATTGGATGTTATGAGGTGTGTAACAAGATGCATACCTTTTGATTGGCAGAACAATCTCAAACAGTTTTCTTAAAACAATGTTTTTGTATGGAGTAAAATTGATTCGTTCTTATACACGTAGATCTGATGGAAATTTCATCCACTACTAAAAACAAAATGAGAAAGGAGTGTAACTTAGTCAATCATGATAGTGTTCTAGTACATGGACATGTAGTCTAGTCTGTGTACCAGTAGTTTATCCAACTTGCCAAGCATTGGTTATTAATTGTGCTCCCTGTCGCTGTCGTTCACTTCAAGACTGATTAGTACATCTGCGGAGTTTCTGACTCACCCACAACAATAAGACAATCATCATTATCATTTTCGCACCAAACCATTCCACGATGGTCTGCTCACGATGTCAAAAGCTTTCGAAATCAACGATACTCGCGACTCCTGGAGTAAAGAAGAAAAGTGAGATATACTACGGCTCACCTGCTGGGTCTAAGAATGTTAGCGACAGAACCAAGACTTCATCAACTTTAGGCCACAATGGCATAGGCAAGGTGAGAATGAATGCTTCTTTACGGGTTAATTTGTTATTCATGTTCTCTTAGAGCAAGTTGTTATCAAAAGCAGCTAAAAATCCATACTCCTCAAGCTCCTGTTCAACGTGTAAAACTAGGGTTGAAAAGGGAAATACATACTGTCAAAAATGTGCATACAAATCAAATGGTATGATATATAATTTATTCCATGATTACGTTAACATACTTATAGCCTGTCTTATCTGTGGAAAATCGAACTCTAAGTCAACTGCAACAGTACCTGTCATTACGGGTCAGAAGTTCACATTGAAGTGATAAAACAGTTTGAACCATAATGAGCTATCTATCTCGAAAAAGATAGATTTCTGGTCCCGCGACTTTAACAGTAAAACCACTTGAGCTGCCATAAACTAAGCTTTAGATAAAATCGTCTATGATAAGAAGCTTTGATTTGAGTACAGACCACAAAGAAATGCATAGCAGTTTGAGGCGCGCTCACTAAAGTAAAACTCAGAACAAACCAGAGATTTTCAGCTCTCTGCGGTATCCTTCACGCCTCTAAAAGTAGAGACGAGCTAATAATGGTTTTGGCAACATAGTTTCCAATCTTGGTTCGCCGTAACTACGTTGCTCCTACAATTCAATTCTAGATCGATCAATCAATCGTATTGGATATATCCCAACCAACGAGTGATTACGACATCACCCTTACAAAATCATTCAAGCCATGACAACCAACATTTCTGTTCTTCACACTAAGAAAAATACAAGGTTAATGGACTCAGCTAAATCATTGAAATGATGATAGACTTGGGTATTATTGCTGACCGAATGGATACCACTAAGTTCTTATTACAATTTTCATGGAGGATTCGAACCCCAAAACGTTTATTCGTGTTCTGGCCTTTACCGGTGTAGGAAATGAAATTTCAGCAATCACAAAATTGTTAGAATCAGGCGGCGTCTTGGGATCGAAAATAGAACCTATATTTGTGGCAGAATAATATCATGTTGCTCGTAGAGCTTTGTCTTATATCTAACAACCACATACCTATGTGTATAATGTGAAGCTTGCCCTCCGTGTCTCTCGAGTTTACTGTGCTGATTTTTGGACTGGATAATAAATGTAAGACATGGGATAAAAAGAACATTACCTTCAACTAAATCTTTTCTTTGTTTTATTTTGATTTCATCAACTCGATCATTGGCCCACGCATATATTAATCCTCTGATCTAATTCTACGTCCTTTCATATATTTTCTCACTGGAGGCGCCGCTCACACCGTCGAATCCAGTTCGAATCCCGTCATATTTTGGCCCTATTTTCTTCCTCACAGTCACGTCTTCTTCAGTCGGTTGAAACTGCTCAAGCTATCCTTTGTTTTAAATTCACTGCCTACTTCTAGAGAAAGTTTCGGAGTTATCTTCAAGCATTACTCATCATCGACAGACTGGGTCTTTACTTTTCGTAAATTCCACCCCTTCCCATGTCCACTTAGGACAAGCCATAACCACATGCCTCACGTTTTTGGACGACTATTCATACTAATATCGTGGGCTTCCTACTCAAGAGGCCTTTCCTCAGTTTAAGAAAGGATCAAGTCTGATGTGCCAGCCTCTTACTTGCGTGGCGATGCTGCTCCGGGTTGTCATTTCGACACTCCTATATTAGGGAAGTAATAAAAATACTTTACGACGCCGAAAATCAACCGCATAGGAAGGAGAAAACTCCGTACACTGGCGCAAAAACTGGAAGACCCAAGATAGAATACAGAAAAACGCCTACGCTATGCACCGAAACATTAGGAGCAAAAATAGGAGTTTTTCCCGAATCATCGATAGCTCTCTCTTTGTGGACTGTATATCGTGATCTACAGGCGCTTTACTTATGGCCTTGGCGTAACTCTCTCTTGGTTCATTCAAGAGTCTGACCGTTCCTGGAACATTGTGATCTTTCCGGCTTGTTATGTATGTGACTTTTGACAATAATCACGGTTAATGAAGCTGTGTATGATACAGCGAGAATAAAAGATTCCGTAAAAGATAGAATCGTGTAAGGAGCTTTGTAATGTAAAGCAAAATCTTTCGTGAGCAAG
>JAKRRZ010000569.1:0-18674 GCA_022627015.2 Podosphaera aphanis | reverse complement strand
ATATCTTTTAATATAAACATGTTTTCCCCATCCGAATTCTTAGAAAATTATTGATATGCTAGTGATCTTGCCCTCTTTGGATCTATCCCTGATGTAATAGCATTTTTGAGATATACCTGAACTTCGTCGCCGCGAGCTCGACGACGATGATTCGCAAGTCCAGATGCATGTACAGCGCCATAATTATGCTCCGGCGTGTTACCAAGTCCGGTGAACCATTTTCCTTGACCAGGCTCCGCAAAGTTGCTTGCTATTATACTGATAGCCCACTTGCACCCAGTGATTTTACTCGCACGGCTACGTCGTGTAGACGAACATGTTTCCCTGCTCTACCAAGGACACGTCTGGATCCCTTAGCACATATCAAACTTCTTTTATAGATATTTTGGGATTTATTCTTCACGATACCGCCACCAAGAATGATTTCAGATCCCTCTCTCCGGCTAAAATCGTGTAAGTCTTTCTCGGCCTCGAGGTATGAGTTGTAAGTAAAGCTGGGAGGGTTTGGAATAGAGCTAAAATTTTCTTCGTCGTTTAGACCTTGTTCGCTGGATTGTGTCAGTGACGAAACATTTACTCCTACAAATAATAGATAAGATCAAGACTATTAGTGGTAGCACCACAAAATCATTGGAGAAAGAGACAAAGACAAAACTTTTCGAGCCTAGCCCTATCTGATTGATGGACATCTCCACAGTACTCGTTCACGTCGTTATCAATCCATGGAAATTCTACATTATCCATTTGATCGTGAAGAACTTCTAGCGCAGCATCTTCGAAAAGACAATCATGTACGTCCTGGGTGTAACTCGGGGTCTCTGCGATGGAAGTCATATTGAATTTACAGTGTAAAAGTGTGGGAATCTACTCGTCCAGCCTGTTTGTTTGTTTATTTACATTTAGGTGTACTTGGACAATATTAGCTAGCAAGGGTATAAGCCAGATCTGGCTAGTAGTCTGGATGCACCTTGCTTACAAGGATGTGGTACCTTACGTTTAGAATTCCCGCCCAGCAACTGCTACTAAGACGGCGTATTTGCTGTGTTCGCCCTATTTCTAGCTTGTCTGCCTGAGGCTTCATAGTTGTGCATGCACAGCGACGATTTTGCTAAGCGACGGGCGACGATTTATCAATACCCTTAATCCCGTGGATTACGTCCGTGCACAAATGTAAACAACAACTGTACTTAACAACAATAGCAACAACGTAGTTACGACGTAGTTACGACGCGTCAACCTTACTACGCTACCAGTAACTCCCGGATGCCAGGATCTACTCGCTTGTCCTGAATCCTATTTTTCGTAACAATATTGTTCATTTGTAAATCGTCATAAGCGTATCAAATTGTGAAATGTGCATCAATTATATTTAGATAATGTCAAATTTATTTATATATGCACACTCGAGATTTCTACGGCACAATATTAGACTGTATAACGAGATAATGTTGAGCTGTAATAACTACTATGCCGCAGGGACTAAGAACGTTGGGGTGGTAAAGAATGGTTTAAGCTCGTTTCAGGGAGTTGACAAGGCTGTATCCAAGCTAGTGTACGGGCTAGTTGAGGCTAGGCTTTTTTCCTGAGGCATCTATTAAATGAATCAATGGACCTCTATGCTCGTCGCTAACCACTCCACACCAACGTTGTTATTGTCACCGTCATCTCATCCACCACTACCATTATCAATCATTCTTATCAGTTTAGTCTCCATTTACCTCCACAAAAATTTCCCTAAACCTAACAGAGGATAATCTGCTCAATTATGTCCAAGATCGACCTACTGCAGGCCCTAACTGCGTCTCGTTAATACGGGAAACATTTGACACCAGATCAATCATTGCCTTTATGTGAGTCGAAGACCGACTATAAGTACTCATTGCATAAAACTAATATTCTCAGGTGAAGCAAATTTTCAGATCAGATTTCTATCACAGGCGTCTCCCATAACATCTTGGAGTTCATGCCGTGAACAGAACTCTTCTCACACCTCATGAACCAAAGAGTCAAAACACCTTCTCAACTTAGTTAATAAAGCCAAGCTATTACATTTCGCCAGACTCCAACTTCGTTGAACCATGAATGAATGCGGCATCTTTTTTCGGAAACGAAAAAGGTCCCTGTTCGCTCTGGGGAAAAAATGGTGAGGATCTATCATCTCAATCTCATACACAGAATGAATCGTACCTCTCATACATATTATGGTTGTTTTTGGACCAGGGCTCTCAGTCACGTAGGATGACGCTCCTCTGCCCAAAGCAGCCCGAACGCTGGAAGGGCTTATGGAAATAGTAATCACGCCAATAAAATGGCAGCGGTTCTTCCCACGCCTTGTCTCCATTGAAGCCGTGCGGAACTGGATGGATTATAACAACCAATTTCATTATTTTGATCTGAGTGAGAGAAGGCAGTGGATCCAGAACGAACTGCACCTCACAGTTATAGAAGCTTGGGACAAATTTCGGCTGATGATTTCATGGGACTTAGTGAGACAATGCCGGCAAGATGTCAGGCAGTTCTGGATGCCGACGGAGGATAACATAGATTTGAGTTTATTTTCGCTGTATATAGTTATGCATGTATAAATGTCGTCATAAAATACATAATTTCTAAAGTAGGTTTAATTTGGCGCCAAGAAGACACACTCACGTTCTTTCGACGGCAAGTTATTCCCATACAAATTATGTTCATGCTTTTGATGATCAAGCTAGTTCTGGTTTAGTGAAACCTTATTTCATTCCAAAACACGGTTATAAGCCCTGTAGAACCCACATTTTCTGACCACTTCACGTTCTTTAGCCTTGGGGTATAGTATGCATGCATTTTCTACATAAAATCTTTCCAAAGCTTTCGGTGGGGAAATCTTTTATCCGTAGCTAATTTTAGTCCCAAAATCTCTCGGAGTGCACTCCGCGACATTTCGGTAGTAAAATTATGACAGATCTCAAAACATTACGTATCCTTTCACATCACAACACAAGCATCACGTAAGCACGACACGAAAACCCAGGATTCCGCTAAGGAACGTTAGAAGATTTACAAATAGAAATTTGAAATCGAAGTAAAGAACCTACTTGTACTACGACATAATATTCCCTTACTCCTGCATTAGATTAGGCTCAATTGGCTCCTAGAGTCTCGGCTAAAAACGGAATTACTTTTTTTCAAGTGTCGAATAATCGAGTTATTCCCGTACCTGCATCATCGCATCGCAACAGGCTCTTTTTTTACATTTTGCATGGAGCATCAACGATAGGTTGAGGAGAAAACTTTTGGCCTAACCAATGAGTATCAGTAAGCACTAATTATGACAGAACTTTGATCCAAAGGGTACTACTCCAAGGTAGGTAGGACAAAATATCCGAGATTCCCCCCTGAAAGAAAAGCAAAAAAGCAGGGCAGGAAAGCGCACGAAGAGCAGGCAGTGCAAAGTTGGAAGCCGCTTGATCCCGACTAAAGAGACTGACGCATGGGAGTTTTTTTCAACCGCCGTTAATCATGAACACCATAGAGGTTTCCAATCATTCTCATGCAATACCAGAGCAAACGAAATGAACGACGAGAAAGACACAAATATCGACGAATTTCCATTACCTCCGAGCACCCCACTTCTCGCGTCATTCGGTGATGCACATCGTCAAGGCTCGGTACCAGAGTTTGACAGTAATTTCCGCTTCCCCAATGTCGACACTGACGCCCACAAACTCGACGATCCGGAACGGACATTTAAACGTCTGCGTCATGAATCAGATGTATTGGCAGCACGGCTCGCCCACCAGTTAACAGTGTTAGAATCCCCGACACGCGAGTGTAGTGTGGACCATAGCTATGGGCAGAACGGTCAAGCTAAATATTCACCCAAGTCCAAATCACAATTACGACCGATTACCAGTTACAGTCCCGCTTCTCCGCCTAGGTTTCCTTTTAAAGACTTCGCCGGATGGGACTTGACCCGCGAAGTAGATGAAACAGATGATACAGAACATAGCAGAGAAAATATAATGCAGCCACAAGTCGCACCACGCTTACGTGCTAGTAGTCTGCATTGTCGAATATCGCCATGGCGAAAAGAAAGGCTTGAGTTCATCTTTCCGAATCACGTACCGCATACACCGCAGCGTAACACCATACAACACTACCATCAAGTAGAAGATCAAGAAAATCTTGGAAAAGAAGAACAAGAAGAACGCATATTGCGCGAGACGCGAAAGGCTGCTTTGGCGATTTCAAAGGCTGGTTTTAACTTTGGATTTGAGAATTCCGAATCGGTTATTTCTAATTCATCGACAAGTCTAAAATCGAAATGTGAAACCTCTAATTCTTGTAAGTCAGTGGGCAATGAAAAATCTACCACTCGGAAAACGATTGTCAAAAAACCCTCCAGACTATTTAGTCCAGCTGATTTACCTCTACATTCCAGCAACTCACCACATTTTGCATGGCCTTTGGATCATGGTGACTCTGGAGTTGTAATTAACTCTTTTCCGCTAACACCCAAGAGTGCGCCGGCAAGCGTATCCAAATTTTCTGATCTGCCGAATATCATGCGTCAAAATAAACATTACGAGCGAAAGTCTGAAATATCTCAAAGCTCATCTACGCTTCAAGGTGAAGCGTTATCGGCATGGAGTCCAACACCAGAAATAGAGAAAATGGAGCAGGAAACGCAGAAGCACAAATTTTTGAGCGAATTTGCAAAGGAGCGGAAAAAACGGTGGGGCTTTCTGGGAAAGATGAAGAGCTCAATATTTTTGAGAAAAAAGAGCGAAAATAAGCCACAGAGTTTTTCGTGTGTATCATAATGTAGTATTGAGAGTGCCGTAATCTTGTACGACTATGACACCGGATGTTAACATGAATGGATCATGTGGTATGATGTTTGATCAATATGCTCAACGGTATAAAGCAGCAGTCTGGAATTCGATCAAGGGCCATATTCGTCGGGTAGGGAATGGAGTCAACGGTAGGAATGTTTGCCATATTAAATCTTAGAATTTAATCCTCATAATACAGCATATACACTTCTTCTAAAGTATTGGCATGGTTTGGAGGGTGTTCTTCAGATTCTACAATACTGAACTCCCATCTTAAAACATTACGCGTGAAAAGCACACCACAGAGAATACAAGGCTGGGAAGCGGCTCAGTGGGCCTGCCGAGCCGCCATGTTTTATTTGAACGGCGATAATAGCCTACAGAGAGCCCCCGTGTTTTCGTTATTATATCCCATCTCTGTCATGAAACGCCACCAAACGTTCATTTTTCCAGAACAAGTAAGGCTCCAAAAAACATTCAACGCATGAACCAGGTCTGCTCGATATGAGCATTTGGAAAAATTAAAGTGTCGAGAGAAAGACCATTCAGGTCGTGACGAATCGCATCGAACAGATTGCGCAGGGTGCAGGGATGAAGACAGTCTTGATGAGCTGGAAACCGGCGAGGGACGTCTCATTTCTGGTGAACCTATCTGTGTCCAGTGAAAGCTGTCGCCGAGCGACGTCAGCATGGTCCTGTAGTCCGTACCTACTTCTCTCCTGATACACGTCAAGGTAAAAAAGCTTCTGCAGATGCAGATGCAAGTGCCTATGCACGTGAACATTCTTTTTCCGAGGTCAGAGCACAGAGAGAGACAGAGAGGGGAAGATCAGGAAGGCTGACAATTCGCTGAGAGCCATTGCCCCCGACTAGGACAATAAATTCCTCTGCGCTCTCTTTCTTTCATCTTCGACACCGATTCAATCCGGGTAATCTCGACGAAAAATGACTTACGTTACTCGAAGTCGTCGTGTCATGAAGAAGGGCGCTGCCTAGTTCCACAGCGGTGACGCCAAAGTCGATTTTTCCGTCGAGAGCGTCGTCCACAGTCAAATTAGACTGTAATTGGTTGAATCACAATGAATGAAAGTGAAATTGTTCTCGAATTCGGGGGACAGCTCTCTGCGAATCTTCACCTTCCCCTCTCTCTATGCTTTGACCTCGGAAAAACAATTTTCACGTGCATAGGAACCTACATATGCATAAGCATTTTTACCTTGATTCAGGCGTGGTGTAGTACAGTCGGTATGCAATGCAGGCAGACAACGTTCGCACGACCGAACTCTGGTCCGGTGTGCATGCACCTCCTGCAGGTCCGAGGGTGTCTTTTAGCATCGGCCGCTCCGCCGCACGCGTCGCTCTGCTCGTCGTGCTTTGTTCGTTCGCCACGACCCACTCGCGCGATCGCTCGGTCTGCACCGCTCCGTCGCCCGCGGTGGGCACGTCCCGTCGGCCGGCGCCACTCAATGGGCCGTAGTGATTCAGGCCGTTTGAAACCAACAAAGCCGTGTCGGGGAGTCAGACTGTCGAGCCTGAGGTACGACTCGGAAGAGTCGATCTATTTGAAGATAGGTCTTGAGACGAGGCATGGCGTTGGAACGTCTTGGTGGTAGCTTGTCGAAACCGGTCGCTGCATATAGACCTTTCGGCAACGTTTAGGAGTTATCGTGAATGCTTGGGAGACGAATACATGAAGATGTAAAAGGCTGAAGAGAATGGACGATTGATCTTGTACTCTAGTATGCAGAGTTCTCTTGTATGTACTCATAGACTTGAGTATCATTTATTATATCTTTTTAGACCAGTAATGTTAAATCACTTATTTCACATTTTACATTTTACATTAATCAATTTTCTTCCATGACTAACTCCCATGAAACGCTATCACTTGCACGGTTTGTTCCTGTGCATGCGTGGGATGTTCGGAGATGCGCCCGGTCCGAGTTTTGGGCGACGGAAAAAGAACGGCCAAACGAATCGGCTCATGGGATCGTAGGATTCGAGACGGCATGAACACTGTGAAGACCGCGAGACGCTCTAAGGGAATCCACTCAGGACTTATGATTCGAAGCATGTTACTACAGATAAGGGATCAAAATGCTCATTCTAGAGTACGGACATGATCTCAACATGGCTTCTGCAAGGAGAAATTTCTTTGAGGAAGTAAATAGTCAAACGTCAGAAGTAAATTTACATGTATGTGGTTAGTCGTAAGTCTTTTGTACAAGGCTTACTATACCGTCTCTATTTAGATGAATTCTCTCAGATGTGACATATCGGACTTATCACTTGCCGATAAATAAGTATCTGGATAATAACCTATTGAATCAAATTACACTTGAAAGCCATTGGATGTGAAGCCGTCAGCATTTTAAATATAGTTGGTTGAGCTGAAGTAAACATAATTCACTCATGCAATAGCTTGTGGGGAAAGGAAAAAGCTCTTTTAACCCAATTTTGCATGGAGATGGGGTCATTGGATCATAATCTTAAACAGAGGATAAAGGGCGTAGTATTAGTAGCAGTTGTGGTTAATCCACTATATGTCACAGGAACAGCAGTCTGGCAAGCGCTTGAAGGTAGGAATAATTGAGGAGAAAAAAAATCAGGCCGAAGCCTTAATTCCAACAGGTGCTTCAGGCTCGTATAACCTTGGAATTAAACCCTCAGCCTGTTCAATAGCGCCTTCCATGTTATCCTTGTTGAAAAGAAACAAGCCTTGAATAGCAGCTGTGCTCGTATAAAGCTGCGGCTTCTTTTCACCTGAGACATCAGAGATCAGACTAAGCATCTCCAACCGTTGTAGAAATCGGTCATGACCATGGGCATCCGAATCGACATCTCCATAGAAACGCTTCCACATCTCAGACGCTTGAAAGCGTGAGGCTTCGCCAATTCGGATAGTCATGTCAACTCGTCCAGGTCGAATTAACGCTTGATCTAGACGGTCAATATGGTTGGTGGTGAGAAAGGTGATTCGTTCCTCCCCTGCTGCAACGCCATCTAGAGCATTCAATAAGCCAGAAAATGTTACTGTTGCGCCGCTGTAGCCATCTGACTCGACTTGTCTTCTATTCTGAAAAGCAGCATCGGCATCTTCAAGTAAGAGGATCGTTTTAGATGAGATTTTGGTTAGGAGATCCGCCAATTTGTCATCCGTTATCCCTCGCGTGCTCAGGTTAATCATGGCGATGCTGAAGCCAATCTCACCAGCTAGCCCTTGTATGAAGGAGCTTTTTCCCGTTCCAGGGGGTCCATAGAGTAGATACCCCCTCCGATATGGGATCCCGCGGTCCACGTACCATTGTTGCCTGTCTAGAAAGTCTTTGACATCAGCAACCACATTTTCTTTGATGCCTGTGTCCAAAACCACTGAGGCTAGTGGTCGTTTTCGCCGTGGCACACCAAACGGTACCCAGTCTACACCACGAGGCGCTAGCATTATGGTCTTTCCTTCTTGCTCCGATAACTGCAGCTGATGTGCCTCAGCAAATATGTTCTCAAAGATATGTCGATGGGCGTAAAGTGTGGTGAGTGTCAGGGTCTCGTAGGGTTCTCCAGTTGAGTGATTGAAGCTTCGGCTGTCTTTGAGTCGATTAACAGATACAAACGCATTCTTATGCTTTAAAATATATCTTCCGTATCCGGGTTGGGCTAGAAATCGGGCTGGTTTTTCTGTAGACGCTGCTATGGTCCGCATGGACAGCTGGTGAATGCGAGTGAGGTGTTTTGTAAGGATACCTCCCGAGGATCGGTTGAGCGTCAGCCATGCTAAAATCCATTGATACGAGGGGTCCTGTTTACTGATTTCAAGATTAACAAGGAGACGCCGCTTCAGGAGAGATGCACCTTGAACTACCAGTCGCCGTGCAATTGTTGATGCCGCTGCCAGACCGCCGAGGCCCACACCGCCGGCGAAGACTGGATTGTTCAGTAATACATCAAGTGATAGAAGAGAATTTATTGAAGTAGAAGTTGACATGACTGAAATCGTTACAAGTGTCAACTTCTTCTCGAATCTGCTATCATTCACAAGAATGACTCCAATTTCCCATGGTGCTGATTTTGTCGTTCAAAATGGCAGGATTGTTTCCGAACTTTGTATTCTCCCACCTGACTTTGCGCAAATGTCTTCTTACCTCAATGGCCCTAGAAATTTAAAAATGGGATTTTCAGTTTATTCATAATTAAACTATGAATGAGCCAAAATGAAGGAACTTTACTAATTGCACATTTAATTATGATCGGAATCTTTTTCTAATCATGTACACAGTCTTGTACCGGCATTTCCTTCGTCTTGATGACTTAAGCTTGAAGCATGATTGATTATTCTACCTTTAAGTAAACAACTTCACAATTTATCCTTCTTACGGTTATAGTTTTCACGGGTGAAATGACAAACAGGAGGGATTTATCCACAAATCAACCAACCGCCTTTTCTCTTCTACCGGTAGGATAGGAAAGAATGATTCTTAGGGACATTTACATCTCTATGATAGATTCATAGAGTTTATATATACATGATGAGTTAAGCGTGGAGTTTGATCAAGATTCTTAATGTCTACGAACCGACAATCACTGTCTACGCGGACTTCTTTTCCTGACTTTATACTCAACTTAATTCTTTAGATTTCGACACTCGAGTTCGTATGCAACAGCTTTCATACCCACGGCTAAAAATGCCGTGACTGTTTTCTGGAATTATTTTCGAGTTCGTTGGGCGGGATTATCTACTTTGTGCAGCTCATGTCGTAGTAATAAAAACTATAAGGGGTTGAGGGTGAAGTAAGGAGACTACTTGTGCGTGATTGAGGTCGAAGTTATGATGTGGGTGTTGCAAGTCAATGTGAGACTTCCGAAGAGATGAAGATCTGGCTTTGGATTAATTTGACTGAGAGCAACGACTCACCAGCCAGAATTAATTAAACGAGACATTAGTCCATGCCCATCTTGCTATGATTTAAATATACAATACAGCGCTCACTGTTTACTGATATTGCATCGTCGAGGGCTGCCCAGTTTTTATCGCAGTCGACTAGAAAAACACGAAATCTGTCAGTTGAGTGGCTTTGGCATATGAAATGTGTGAGAAATCAGTGGACTGACATTTGCAACAATTTCGAGCTGTGACATACATGTAAGTGCTGCGGGCGTTAGGGAGTTGAGGTTGTTCCCAGTAAATAATATTCTCGACCCAACGATCACATTTGAAGTCCATCTATTTCAGAGATCTTGTAAAGTAGATTGGGGATAGGAGACAGATGATGGAGTGAACTCGAGTAATTTCCAGTGATTTATTCCCTAGAATTGCCGCACATCTCTATTTTTGACTGGCGACAGAAAAACTCTCGACGACGGACATTTTAACCCCTAGTTCTAGCACTTTTCACACAGGCTAGCCTCCCTGAGGAGCTTAGAGGGACTTGAGTGTTACTAACAATGCCTGAGCTAGTCCGGTTTCATCTGTACGGTAGATTCCCGTCTGGACATTGATCCACTATCTATGAGCCTTTAATCGCACCAGGAAATTTTTAATCTAAATTGAAGCAGTAGGGGGAAATTAGATTTAACCTTCTCAATTCTCATACCAACATTAGATGAGCCCTGGAATCCGTCCACACAGCAAGAAATCTTTTTTGTTCGAGTGAAAATCTTTGCAAGTTTCGGCCATGGGAGTGTCTGAGTGACGGTGTAATGTATGTATTTGTATCATTTTCGAAGAAAAAGGGCGAGAACAGGAGTTACACAGATGTAGATAACAACCTATACACCTCAAAGAGAATATTTATTTATATTTTGAAATCTAGATAACCTCATCTTGTCAGCTTTATTCCCTTTTATAGGGTTATTATATCAAAATGTTGATCTCTTCATCTATCATACTTTGTGGCTCTATTATTTCTAAAAATATCATTATCAAGTCTCCATCAACTTGGCTAATCTTGATCATATCGGACCATGAGATTTTCTTTACTCATCGACAGTCCACCTCCTTTGTCTCAAGATAAACTCTGACCATCAGAGTTAGTTTTTGGATTTCGTTTGAGCACTAATTCATATGCTAGCTTCTCGTAGAGCTGCTGCCACTTCCTTTGGTGTTTTGACGATGTCGTGGGTCATCTTCAGAGCGAACCTTACTGACAGGATTTTGAACATGCATGTACATAATTTTTCTCTCTCGAGTTACTATAGAATATGACCTTTTGTGATCCTACTCAGCTTCGGCGTGTGCACTACACAAGCAACATCAAAAACTTCAACTTACAGTTTAGAAAAGGTCATGGGTATGGCTGGGAAAGGGGTGGCTAAGTTGAATTCCACGACATTCTTAGCTCTGGCGGCACGTCACTAGGACTATACAGCCATTAAAAAGCAGTAGGTACAAGTAGATTATTGACCTGTGTACAAGGTAAGGTCTCTTCGGTATAAAGATTTTTTGCGGCTAGAGTATCGACCGAATGCAATTTTAACTAAAAGCTTACTTGTTACGTTATATTCATAAATTGGAACAGAAACACTTAATTTTAAGCTGTGGAAGTCCATGCTGTGCTCCTGTGACCTAGTCACGACTCCCCTAAAAGCCTTGCCGTTATGTCCCCCATGTATGCTTCCTCGAGCTCGTAGTCTTGCCCGTTATTACGGTCAATGTTTACGTAGATAAATGCTTCCACCACACGGTCAATATCGAAGCCCATGTTCACAAATCGATCAATTAGATCTTTGTTGTAGCCACGGTATCTTTGCAAAGTAAGTAAATATACACGTCTGCTTAAACAGTCTTACCGAAGCACTTGTTGTCGCAACTCTTCCTCTCGAGATATTAGCTTTTGAGGAGTTGATCTGGAGACATTTGATTGGCGAGCATGGTGCGATTCCCAGTTTGTTGTCCTTGGAGCATTGGCGTACTTGACTGCCCATTCTCTTGCAACCCGCTCAAAGCGTTCAGGGTGATTCATCAGCATATTTGCAACTTCAGCATCTTGTGGGTCTCTAGGCTCAGGTGTAGTTAGAAGAGATTGAAGGGAGAGAAGTGCAGACTTAATTGTCAGAACGGGTGACCATGCAGAGCCAAGTGTATCGAGGCAAATGGCACCCTATTGGTATTAAAGATTAATCTCTTGCATGGGACACTAAACCAACTGTCTGACTGCTAACATTCGGATGCCATAGTCTGGTTTTAAATTGCATCTGAGGCGGTCGAAATGGGTATTCGTTTGGAATCTTGACATCAATAATGTAGGTCCCCCCCTCATAAGGAGTATCTGGTGGTCCTGGAAACGAAGCTTGCAAATGAGAGAGATCATGTCCATCTGCAGCTTGAGCGTAAATGTGCGAGTCGGAGTCACTCTGAATATCTGCCAATTCTTTTGCAACTCGACGAAGTCTATTTGATGCCATTTTGAGTTATTGTTTTCCGTTCAATCAGTTAACAAAAGGAGTGATCAGGGCGTAAAGTTAAGAAATATGAAGATATTGTTTGCTTTTACTTGACTGACGTTATGAGATTCACAAGGTGCTGAGGGTTAATACATATAAAATACGGTTGGCGGTAATTAGAGCGGGTTCTGATACAGGCAAGATGATTTGACATCTAACAGCGTCTAAAACTTGTAGCTGTGAAACTCGGCTCAAATGGTTGATTTGACTGAACTGGCCTTGTGTCAACCAGTAGAGATAGGACTGAGACTCCTTTTTCAACTAGACCAATAGCAAGTTTCGGTTGTAAAGTTGTCATCAGGGTAATTATGCCACTAGAGCTATACAAATAATTGTTCATGTACAAGTAGTTAGATAATACTTGTACTACATGAACTACAGGCAGGCCAGACACGCGGCTCCAAGTTCATGTTCGCGATCTTTTGCACTAAGTGCCAACATACTCATCCTCGAATCCGACGTCACCATTTCACATTGCGTTACTCATCTCCGAATCAATCGACTGATAGATTAACTACTACATATTTAACGCATCTTAAAGCCATTACTGCCAGTCGAATTCGACATGGTCAGCCAATTCATACCTAACACAGATAACTGCTGACAAATATAGGGCAACCAACCATCCGGCCTCGGTGGTGCTGGTAACAATGGAGACAGTAATCAAGATAAAGAAAAGAAAGTAGGCATTAAAGTCCTACCAGATAACTTACGTTTATTAATGCCATGGCAAGAAGGAAAAACCTAAATATGAACCACCTCCAAGGCCAACAACTAGAATTGGTCGAAAGAAACGTAAGGCTGCTGGCCCAAACTCATCTGCAAATCTTCCAGTTGTTTACCCCACATCTCGCTGTAAGCTGAGGTACCTTCGGATGCAAAGAATCCACGATCATCTTCTTCTTGAAGAAGAGTACGTCGAGAATCAAGAGCGTTTGCGAAAAGCCAAAGCTGCTAAAGAAGGAGGTGCTCTCAGTGGAACTAGTGGAGATTCCGACGCTCTTGATAGAGACGCCGATGAGCGAAGTAGAGTTGACGACTTAAGAGGCAGCCCAATGGGCGTAGGTACTCTGGAAGAGATGATCGATGACGATCATGCCATTGTTTCTAGCACCACTGGGCCAGAATATTACGTTTCGATTATGTCTTTCGTCGATAAAGACTTGTTAGAGCCGGGTGCAAGTGTTTTGCTTCATCACAAATCAGTTTCTATTGTTGGGGTTCTCACTGACGATGCTGATCCCTTGGTCACTGTCATGAAACTTGATAAAGCTCCTACTGAATCTTACGCTGACATCGGTGGACTTGAAACACAAATTCAAGAGGTACGAGAGTCAGTAGAACTGCCATTACTTCATCCTGAACTCTATGAAGAAATGGGCATTAAGCCTCCGAAGGGGGTTATTCTCTACGGTGCTCCTGGAACAGGTAAGACACTTTTGGCCAAAGCTGTTGCAAATCAAACAAGTGCTACATTCCTACGGATAGTGGGAAGTGAACTAATTCAGAAATATTTGGGTGATGGTCCAAGGCTTGTTCGTCAGCTTTTTCAGGTATGTCTAGACCGTCAATGATGTAAATTTACTAATCGTAGGGAAGGTTGCCGCCGAAAACGCGCCTTCTATCGTTTTTATTGATGAAATTGATGCAATCGGAACTAAACGGTACGAATCTACATCTGGAGGGGAGAGAGAAGTACAACGAACAATGTTAGAGCTCCTCAATCAACTTGATGGATTTGATGATCGAGGAGATGTTAAGGTTATCATGGCAACAAACAAAATTGAAACCCTTGATCCTGCTCTTATTCGACCGGGTCGAATCGACCGGAAAATTCTCTTTGAAAACCCTGACCAGGTTACCAAACGCAAGATATTTACGCTACACACTTCTAAGATGTCTTTAAATAAGGATGTTGACTTGGAAGAGTTCATAAACCAAAAAGATGACCTGTCTGGAGCTGATATAAAGGCGATTTGTTCCGAGGCAGGTCTTTTAGCATTGAGAGAAAGAAGAATGCGGGTACAAATGGAAGATTTTAGAGCCGCCAGAGAGCGTGTCTTGAAGACTAAGAGCGAAGGCGAACCCGAAGGACTGTATTTGTAGATGCATTAGCTGAAGGAAAGATGGACTCAGACTCTTAACCCGAGTATTTCTAATCAATCTAGATATATTCTCGAGCCAACCTTTTAATAAATAATGCTAAAAAATGCTCAAAACTTAGCGTATTCAACTGATACAGACAATCTAATTTCTAAAAGAGAAAAAAAGCAAACAAATCATCCATGTCCCCTTTCTATCCCATGTATAGAGCAGCGACTTCGGTCAATATCGGGAGGAAAATCCTTGACCAGAGGATGAATGGACCGGATTCTCCAGGATCTTCTTCTGGCATTGACGCGAAAATGCTTCCTGCATCCGGCAATGGCACAGACGTGAGACTACCGCTACCTCAAGCAGATCGACCACCATGAAAGACTACCAATTGGAAGGGGTAGATTACACACTCTGTCGAGCCCAGCATGCTCAACTTGAGGCGATCGCTGTTATATGACGAAGCCACGGCCGAAGACGAGAGACTACGTTGTGGATCCCATGTCCTGTGACTTAGTGTCTGTCACATGCATAGATAGCTATATTGTAGTTGAGACTAGGTAGAAACCAATCAACAACTTCATTAAAAGTCTTACTTCTAGTAACTATTGTTAGCGGTCGTTTTACGACTCATTTAATATTAGGTACGAGACTTGGAGCCACAAAAATAATTATTTTTGTTAGGGAAACCCTACAATTCAAGATCTTACAGTTCATCCCATCTCTTCAACTTTGGGTAGCAAAGTCATCATGCCCAATCAAGAAGATACAGTATCATGTTAAGAAAAAAGTGTCCAGAGAGACAGCACTTGGGGGGTTAGACGCCTGTGGAACATCGACTGTGAGGGGACTAGCCAAGGCCACCCGCGAATCTTTCGATGAAGTTGAAACAAGCTTGACTATAGTTGATAGGCGTACCATAACCATGGAGAATACGCTCGTAGTAATCTTAAAAAAATTGGAGAGACTCGAAAGTAGAGACGAGAGAAAGAAATCAGAAACTGCGGTTGAGCCTGAGAAAGGGGAAAGTGTTGTCAATGAAAGCAACCATGGCGTAGACTCCACAGAGGACGAACCCATTACTCGTGGCGTACTGAACAAGGAGAAATTTTACGGTGGCTATAATCATGACCTCAAACCGGATGATTCGGAGAGAAACTTCGATGGTAGTCTCAATATCTACTGCATGGTTCAATACCCGGAGAAACAACACACGAAAAATGAGAGCGAACAATTCGTAAAGAGCATTTGGCCGGGAGTAAGGATAGCATCCCAAATAAAGGGAAAGGGTATTCAAATCAAGGGACTGCCTGACGGAGCTCACAAGTTCAAAGTCTACTTAGACAACTCATGGAAGTTTGTTCAGGCTTCAAATGTCTCAGTTTTCCACAAGTTACGTCAAATCCAGCGGGCCTTGTTTCAAACAGCTATTCTGTACGACATATGGCCTGTAAAATTTTCTCTTATGCTAGAAGGTGATTTTCAAGTCATCCAGAAATTTTTCGATAACACTGTTGCATCGTGGCCCCAGGCATTAGAAGCAACTTCTCAACCCATGGATCGGAATGGAACTATGAGACGTCCTATCATTCAATTTACGCATCTGATACCGTTCCAAAGTGAGGGATACGCCAATTTTTCCTGGAGATTGAGAACGGCGTTTCAAGAACTTCCAAGACAACCTCACTTCGATTCCGCGATCCGAGACATGTTATTCGAAACTGTCAAGAAGTATATGCCTAGTGTTTGGTCAACAATTTAGCCAAAGATAAGAATGCCTAACGCCCAACTAGTCGAAGAAATGGTTATACAAGCTAGTATCATTGCGCAGATACCGGTGAAACAAGCCATTTATTCGAAGGCTGGCATAAACATCACCTTTCAAGGCCAATCAGCATCATATTATCAGTACGAAATCTCTCCTACAACACCTGGAGCCCCAGGTAAAGCACAAATCGTCCAACCTAACGCAATAAGTACCATACTGGTCTTTCGATCTCTGACCCCCCAAAAGATGATCAAAAAGCTCACGAAGCAGAGGAGGAGACAGAAGGTGCAATGCAGGCAGGAGATAGGACATGTTAAAAATGCGGGAAGGTAGGTCATTTAGCAAATGACTGTACCTTAAAGAAGAAACGTGGATATAATTGTCGAACTGGAGGAATTTCAGGTAGGTATAATCGAGCAAGAAGTTATGGAGAAAAATCAGAGCAAGTTAGAATCAAGGACACGCTCTTTCATGAGAGCAAACCACGTGCATTCTCTCAACGAGTACGAACTCGATTTCGAAAGATGGTTGGTAGAATATCTATTCCAAATAAAAGAAACAATGATCGAGCCTATACCTCTGGCGCGCCCGAGGATGATGATGAAGACCTTGCACCCTCTGAGGACTGGCGAGATGAAAAAGTGGATACATTCATCGATCAGATTTTGATGTCGATGGAACAGTATCAAGAAGAGGAAAATAACGACTGAATGTCGTAATCTGTTCATTACGTGGCTATGAGTAGACCGATTGATGCTAAGGCTCCCTCTACTACTAGACCCCTGGGAGAGGGAGCAAGCAAGCCACATGGGGCATTTCACACCCGTTTAGAATCATCTTTATATCCTTTCATTACTTTCCTTGATTATGGCTGCAGCGCGTGCTATGTATCAAAAAGCCTCGCGAAAAATTTCATCCCTATCAAACACGTCTACCTTCGAAACTCTCCGAAATCGGTGACGCAAATGGTCTAAGCATCGTGAGAGATGTAATCATACGATTCAGCTTCAAATTACAGTCGGGATGGTCTTTGCCGTACGAGATTTCATGCGGTGTAGTGGATGGCATCGTGAGAGATGTAATCATACGATTCAGCTTCAAATTACAGTCGGGATGGTCTTTTCCGTACGAGATTTCATGCGGTGTAGTGGATGATGACACATTCCCCGGAGGTCTCACAATCGGTGAATCAGTTTTTCATAAGATGCAACTAGGCTTCAACAGTGATGACACTGTAAAACTCGACAGATACCCAAATCAGCCATGTATTAAAAAAATCAATAAACCTAAGTCAGTACGATTCGCAGATGAAGCTAATTACATCACCAATGAACAAGTCATCCATCAGTTACGCGGCGTAGATCCGAAATATCATAATATCATCTTCAAATGGAACCAAGAATTCCCTGGGGTACTTGATGAAACACTTCGCAACACTTCGGAGAAAGCTAAAGTCATGCATCGAATTGACACTGGTAATGCACTCTCGAGAAAAACATCACTCAGGCGTTTCTCACCACCCCAGGAAGCAGCTTTGCGCCAATTTGTACGGCAATATCACGACAAGATTATTCAAAAGAGCAAATCTTCCTGGGCCTCTCAGGCTTTGCTAGCCCCAAAGAAAAATGCAGATGGTAGCCCTAAAACTATCTGGAATGCTAAAAGAAAGAGATGAGATTGTATGGAGAATTTATTGCGACTTTCGGCCTATAAATTCAAAAACTAAAAAGCATGCTCATCCACTACCAAACGCAGACGCTGAAATCGAAAGAGCCGTAGGGCATAACTACTATTGTTCCTTAGATTTACTCAACGGATTTTGGCACATTCGTATGCATCCTCAAGATCGAGAAAAGACAGCTTTTGTCACACCTTTCGGTATATATGAATGGCAAGTCATGCCGTTTGGATTATATAATACACCAGCTACTTTTCAAGCCTTTGTGGAAGAAGTGCTAGGTGAATTGCGAGAATTCTTAGCTGGGCTTCTAGACGATATTGCTATATAGGGACAAACCTTGAGTGAACTCTTCACACGCGTGCGTAAAGTGCTCGAACGACTTAGTAATTATGGTCTAGTCCTCCAAAATCCCAAATGCCGATAGTTCGTACCTATGGGAACGTTTCTTGGTTTCATAATTTCGAAGGTTGGCATCAAGGCGGACCCCGCAAAGGTGTCCGCGATTCGAGAACGCCCGATTCCTTCAATTGCAACCGAAATCAGAGGCTTCATTCAAGCTGCTAGTTACCTACGCAGACTAATTGAATATTTCTCTACCCAAAGTGGTGACGGGTTGAACCCTAAAAGAAGCACAGGATGCTTGTTACAGTTAAGGCCACAAACAGGTAACAAAGGAGGATATAACGATAAGGATAATTAGAATAAAGTATGCAGAGAGAACAACAGTTGTATTATAATATTGTGCGTGGGCGTTATTTATGTTAGCGAGATAGTGACTAAGCTAGTATCTAGTCACCTGATCTTAACACGCCCCCTTGCTGCGTTATTCTATAATTGCAGCAATTGAAGATCACTATCACAGGCCTCATTAACTCCCGCA
>JAKRRZ010000568.1:0-18701 GCA_022627015.2 Podosphaera aphanis | reverse complement strand
TTTGGAGCTTTCCCGCATTAGGCCTCGCTTAGACAAGATTATCACTGAAAACTACCTTATATGGATAATGATTGGCAAAAAACCCCTGTAAATGACCAGTTAGTTAACTTACCCTGGTACCACTGTATGAGCCCTCTTATGAATCAAATTACGAGATTTAGATTATATATGCGGCAGGCTTTTGTAGCTGTGGAAGCTTTTCCAGTGTGAGGATTGATTTCCTCCGGATCTAAGATCCAGCTAATCGCCACTTCTAGACGTGAATTCTCGTCTGAAGTGATAGGCAAATGCTTCTTTTGAGTTTGAGGCATTGTTTTGGGAGGATTTAGAAACACTGATTCCGAGAAACAAAGTTGCTAATAATGGTAGACGGTTCGTTATTGTATAAAATGTGAATTTAAGGATGAACCTTCCAGTGCTTTTTGCTTCCGCACACCCTAAGCGACTAGCGAAGGGTGTGTGAACGCACGGGTAGCAACAACTTGAGATTTTGTGCAGACCCAGAGCTAGTCTTGTCTCATCTGTATTCCAAATATTTTCCTGGTGCATACACAATTGAGTTCGTGTCGGTTCAGAGAGTTCAAGGAATGCGCAAGTGTTATCCAAGCTAGCTGCAGAGGCTCTCAAGCTGTCAACCTTTCGTCTAACAACAGAAGAAACGGAAAGATTGCGCGTGATGAAGTGTTGTAGTCATCTTTTCCCCTGGGTTCATCTTCTCAATTCTCACGTAGGATTCGAGCGGCCATTCCTTTAACACGAGGGTGCGAAGGGGGCTGAAAACGAGAATTCTCGATCGTGAGCCAATTCTTCAGAGAATCCTCCTAATCTAGAGACACTCTTCGACAGTGTTTATGAGCAATGGCGTGACTCTAACATTCAAGCATTCAGCTTTGAGTAATTGAACGAGGTACACCAAAAGCAAAAACAGCCTTTCGTAGACTCTTGTAAATACCATTTTCAAAACTACGAATTTCTCCTTGAATAGCATTCTCACGGAGATCCATCTTGTACACGTTACGTTCAAATGGTGGGCTTTTAAAAATATGTAGGGTCGAAATCTTAAGTGGTCGAGGAATAGGTAGCTGAGCATATCGATTTCTTCAATCAGTGTAATTTTATGGTTAGCGAAGATCGAACCTCTTACATGCATAGACTTAAAATTAAGTTAGTAATATCAACTAATTAGAATACAGAATTACGACGACCTAGATTTGATTCCTATTTTTTTTCCAAAAAAATTACTCATGAAGATGCAAGCCCATTCATGGTGCCAGGGCAAATCGATATAACGCATGGTCATCCACGCAGATGGGTTCAAAGAGTAAATAAGTCTTGTTCGTGTATCACCAAGGAATCTTTAAGCCCTGAAGGGATTGCTTGCAGCTGAGATCTATCTTACAGTTCGAGCTGAGGTTTTCCAGACACGATAATTATATAATTTTAAAACGCTCTTCATCACAGGTCTTCTTCGTCTGGTCGCCATCCATACGATAATTCCTAACCAAATACTAAATATTTAAATTTTGCTGTAGTAAAGACAATAAATACGCTGATAATATGTTTTTGAGTGGTACTAGTATTACACCGAGTACTTGTCTGATGGGTTTGCGATGTCATCTTTGCTCAAAACGAGTTCAAGACTCTGATTTAGGAGCGATTGAACAAAACGATGAAACAGCTCCCCTGGGTGGGCTCGAACCACCAACCTCTCGATGCACGTAACCGTAACAGTCGAACGCGCTAGCCAATTGCGCCACAAGGGATTTGGTGTGGGACAGAAATATAAATATTACATATAGTATTAATAGTCATCTTAGCGGTTGCGTTAGTCACGTCCTGATCGTAACCTTGAATCTTGTAGACTTATTAATTACAGCTGAAATTCTGAAGACTGCTTCAACCGAATTTCAACTTATTTATTTAGTCTTCAGCAATCTCAGCAGATAGTTCCACATCCAGTGCACATAGAGTAGTGATGATCTATTGAGTAATGGCCGACGAATACCCTAATCCGTGACTGCACCTGACATGTGTAAGTATCAGGATTTCGACACTCGGTGGTTACCGTAGTTCAGCTGAGTTCATCATTAAAAACTCGCACTAGGTAGTCATCATACAAGACACAAGTGCTAGTAGTTAAGGCTGGTTTAGGTCATCTCCCCAGTCTCACTCAGGCTAGCATCGAGACGTCGGTAAATTCGTTCACCAGCCTCATGATGCGACAGACTTATAGTAAGACAGGTCATCAAGTGATAAACTTGAAATAGTAGGGTCTAGGAGACCCAACTGAACAGGAAAAACTGGCGCCTTCAGCTTACCATAGAGCGGTCGGACGAGCCTACCACCGCAATAGCGTTTTCCGGTATTTTTTCCAGCAACGACAAAAAGCCGTAGAAAAGATCGCAGCTCTTCGTTTCGATACTCTTCCATACTACAAATATAGGGCGCAATCGCGAATATACAGTTATATTGTTCGGCGCCAAAGGCGTAGGCAAGAGAGATTGGCGACCGGTCAAAGCTTTCTAGATATATTTCGACGCAGCGGAAAAGGATTATTTGGCAAAGGAAATATATCCGCTAGGATAAGAATTAAAATGGCTGATGCCGAGGGTGCCTTCGAGAAAGGCACTCGCCGGAAAAAGATAGCAGGTTATCTGAAAGCTGCAAATGATATCCGACAGTCATACCAACAATCGTACACAAGAAAGTGGGAACATCGAACTGAAAACTCGACCAACCACCCAAGAAGTCCTTCAGATTCTGCTTTATCGGATTTCCAAATCTCAATAAGCGGAGAGGAAAAACTAGTTCTCTTTCCATCCTACGCGAGAAGACATTCAAGAAGATCTCTAGAGACGAATTTTGATCGTAACAATCAAAATTTTGATACTATCGATGAGAGTATACGAGGAAATTCTGCGCTTGAGAGCGACCAAGCAATTGTTGATGTTGATATTCGAGGCTGGATTTACATTCCTCACAAGGGGCCCCTCAACAGAAAGTCGAGGTTACTTCTAGCTCTAGTTAGACAACTTAGCGGCATACCGACTCCTAAAGATTTAAATACCGAGCAATATCTAGGACCAAGATCTATGAATATGCAAGAAACTGAGCTGCTGGCAGCACAGAGTAAGACTGACAAAAAGACGGCTTTAGCAGAGCATCAATTTGAGGGACAGATAACTAAATCTCACACTGAAATTATTCATCATGATACGGGAGAATACCATGAGAAAAAAGGTTTGCATACTCCACGCAACCTTTCCTGTGGTGTAAACAAAAAACCACCATGGAATCAGCCTTCTGATATGTCTCAAGCTGAGCTTATGACAGCCCACTCAAACCTCATGACGCGCTTAAGCCCATTCATGGCAAATTCCTTGGTGTCCATTCCCATAAATGTATTATTCTATAATGAAAAAACTTCAGCCATGAGAACTGTGAAAACCAACGAATATGGCCATTTTATATTACGAGCTGCACTGGAATTTGTTCCAACAAATGTTAAAGTATCAGTCTCAGGTTGCTTATCAGTAGAAGAGGAAGTAAGGATTACAGAGCCTAAAGGCGTGAGCTTGATATCTGATATAGACGACACTATTAAACATACCTCAATTGACTCAGGCACGCGGGAGGTTTTTCTGAATGCATTTGTCCGAGATCTCGGCGACCTTACAATAGACGGCGTCAAGGAATGGTACAATGCGATGCATAAAACTGGTGTTGATATTCATTATGTCTCTAATTCACCATGGCAATTTTTCCCGACACTTGTAAATTTTTTCAGAAGCGCTGGCCTTCCACCTGGTTCGTACCATTTGAAACACTACAGTGGTATGCTTCAGGGAATAATGGAGCCTGTCTCTGAAAGAAAGAAACCGACTATCACGAAGATCTTGTCTGATTTTCCAGATAGGAGCTTTATCTTGGTAGGAGACTCTGGAGAGGCTGATCTTGAAGTTTACTCTGATATAGTTTTGGCGAACCCAGGAAGAATCCTGATGGTACTAATTCGGGATTTGACGCAGGATTTCTTTGACTCTGCTTCAGTTCCTCGTGGAGGTAGGGCTCTTCTGAATGCGGCATCTTCAAAAGTTTCAGTAAACAGTCGCACTCTAAACGTTTCGTCTGATTATGCCGAGATACAGTCAACGAGAACTTTACATACTCCGTCCGATGTCTTATCACAGAAGGGTATTGGGCAAATCATAGAGAAACTGATTGATTTTAGTGATGATGAAAAAGATTCTGATACCTTTGAGTCACAGGGGCCTTCGCGCAAAAATACAGAGAGCCGAGCCCTGCCACCCCGTCCACCAAAGCCCATTGCCCTGCGAGCACCTGCTTGTACGGCCTCCGTACAACAGTCTTCTACTAGTAAAAAAGCACCGCCCCTGCCTCCACCTCCGAGATCACAGACACCAAATATTTCTCTGAATAACAATCGACCTTGTCAATCACTAGAAAATCAAAGTATGAATAGACATCCTAACCAAATTAATAACCTTGGTTCAAGAGCCGAACCTCTTGCTTCAAGAGGATCTGTGTTCGAGAACCAACTTAATCCAACGTGCCAGCCTTCTCAGACCTCCAAAGCAGACTCTGTATCTGAATTCAAGAAACCCCCAGGGCCACAGTTGGCGTTTCAGGCTAGAAGTCCAGCCCCAAGCGTCAAAATAGACCGTATGTCTTTGTACAGCAATAGCAGTTCAGACGATGAAACTTATCAGCCAGAAAGCCTTCCGACAAACAAGAAACTTGACCTCTGGCGACGAAGATGGAAGAAGGCCAAGCAGATTCTCGAATCCCAAGGCGTCGTTTTAAGAGCATGGAAAGTGGGTAGTGATGCCTCGGATGAAACTCTGCGAATGATTAAGGAAAAAATGGCTGAAATTGATACACCCGTCAAAGGAGACGGGAGAAAGAAGTAGACCGATGAAACATCCATGGCACGGTACTTGGATTGTTTCGATCTTTGCAAGACCTTAGGGTCATGGAGCAACATAATAATCTTGATGTGTTGTGACCATCATCTAGGAAACCCCTGTACCATTTATTCTACGAAGACTGTGAAACTAAGCACGGATAGATTTCTGTCAGGTCAAATTCAGGTCTCGATGCATACAGTTAGTTGTGGTTTGGGTCGAAGAGAAATGCCTGAGCGGGTAGTGCGAGCAAGCTATCTATCTTTCATCGGACCATAGAACGATACCTTCAAATCTTCGAATTCCGTCAACGTGATCTGAGTGTGTGAGAGCAATTAGCTTGCTTTTTTATGTACAAAAGAGCCGGAGGTGCAGCAAAGAGGATCGATACACGTTAACTTGATTTGATGGACCAAGTCGTAAGAAGCCTTCTGTGTGGGTGTAGTTCAGGCGAATGAAGTCCAGGTCTGCGTAACTATTCGAATAAGGCAAAATGTAGCTTTGAGTCTTGTATAAATCCTTCATAAAATGATTAAGATATTAGCCCATCAGCTGTCTGACGTCTTCGGGTGGCCAGCGTGTCTGAGCAAAACTCAAGCATCTCTTGATGCTTTGGAGAAACTTCCTTGTAACCTCATCTCCCATTACATGGCCCTTGTCATTCTCGTGCAACTTCTCTCGCGCACTCCGCTCATGAATGCCAACCATCGTAACCCCAATCGGCCACGCCGCTTTGCCTATACTCAGCCGCAGGTAGCCGTCGTTGGCATCCACGTACCGGCGCTCCTGCGCTGCCTTGACAATTTCGACGATTGGCTCTAGAATCCCCTCATCCAGATCTCCCTTTTCGAACTTCCGAAAGAGCTAGCACGAGTCAGTCGCAGCACTCAGTGACACAGGCCCTGCAAGGCGCTTACCGGCACCATGCTCTCCTTGCTCTGGCGCAACGCATTGTGTGCCGCCTTGCTCGCGAACGTCTCGCTCTTCTCGTTCTCCAAGGCCGCGTTCCAGGCCGTCATGACCATAGTGAAGTAGGAGGCCAGCTGACGAAAGAGGAAGTGCCGACCTTCGGGATCCGACGGCAGCCGCTCCACCTTCATCTCATGCTCGGGCACGAGCGCGAGCGTCGTTGGGATGATGCCCGTCGTCCAGACGGTGTCAAGCGTGCGCAGCCGCCGCAGTCGCTGCTTATGCGTCTCGCCGAACAGCTTGCTCGGGGCGCCGAGCGCGCGCAGATGGGTCGTCAGCGCGGCCTCGGTCAGCTCGTCCGTCGGTGGCACCGCGGGCGACGCCACGAGCTCCGATAGGCCGAGACGCTTGCGGCGCGCGCGTGCGTCGGCAGCTTCTTGCTCCTCGCGGCGTTGGCGCGACTCCTCAGCGAGTTTGCGCCGCTTCGCGAGGCGTTGCTGCGTGGCCGCGGTCTCGTCGTCTTCGAGTTGTCGCTGTCGCGCGGCGCTCGCGGCTTTCGCGGCTTCGATGGCGCGCTGTTCGGCGAGGTACTGGGCGCGGCGTTCCGCTTCGAGCTCGGAGCGCTTGAGGTACTTCTTGCTGGGCTCGGATGCACCGGTGGCTGGTCGAGCATCCGAGATGGCCTTGGACATGAGCGAGGCGAAATCCATGGTTAAGAATTGTGGGATGGCAGACGTCTTCGTGACGGGATGATGTGAGTCATAATCTGTGTCGTCGTGGGACAACGTTGGTGGGTGTGTCGGCTGCGGCGATTAGATGCAACCAACCTTGGCGCTGAGTCGCAACAACCCGCCGCGTCACAGCTTTAATCTCACTACCACCGGCAAAATCTGAACGCTTCTTTGGTCACGCCGCAAAACCGGGTGCTGCCAACAGCAATGACCACTTTATCCAATAAGATTGATCGTCAAACTACAACTCCATTCTTTCTGAAGCTATTCTACAAATCGGGAGGTTTTCACAGGTATCAAAACACTCAGCCTTGCCATCTAGCTATATTCTAACTGACCTCGTTACATAGGTTAGAAGAATTTCAACCGCTTGCAGATCTCCCACCTCACATCCAAATCTATACATGGTCATCTTGTACGCTCCGAGAACTTTCTCACATCCTTAATGGGTCACTCCCTACACTTTTACCAGACCCTGCGATTGGCTGCCGTATCGCGTTTCGGTTAATTTACCCCGAGCAAGTCCCGCGAAACGCCCCCTCATCAGTTAGCTCTGGACCGGGCAAGTTTGTCATGAGAGAACTGGGCAGTGTGATTATTGGCGATTCGGGTCGTGGCATCCTGCCTGATGAAGAAGAGGCTGCTATCATTGGTGGCGGGCAGCTTGCAGGAGCACTTGGAGGAGAGCCAGACAGGACACTCCAAGATGCAAAGTTTATGATTGGAGACTATATTGCTTGCGCCATATTACCGCCGGATCAGAATGGCATGGTTGCACCACCACCATCAGCAGCACCAAGGAGTAGCTACACAACCGGAAGATCCGGAGATTTTGGACCGAGAGGAAGTAGTTGGGAAAACGGGTATGGAAGTTCGTTCAGAGGAAGAGGTGGACCGAGAGTACCTCCCGGTGAATGGCGCCGAGGAGAGAGATTACCGGATGGACCTTCTGCAGGGAGAGGGAGAGGTTTCGGTGGTGGATTTGGAGGAATTAGACGAGGAAGATACTAAACAAAAACCACCAATGATACCACCCATTCTGCACTTGTATAATCAAGTAGATTCTTGTTCAAGTAGATTTTGACACGCAAACTTCTTAAATGACGTTTGCTGCTCCATTGATGTGACAGAATAAAGGGAAATGTAAATATAAATATCATTGATGGCGAAACGTCTTGTGCGATAGTGCAGTGCAGTCTGCTATTTCAAGTCTTTACAAACTAAACAATCCCAGCCGACGTTTCTTATCCTGCCCCCTATTTTTCGTAAATTGTATCTCCTCTTATCTTGCCTCGTAAATTATACTTGCCCTGACCTTGAATCAGCAACGGACCGGAACGATGATATTAGCTCTCACATCTGAGGTGTATGCGATATATCCAATAATCGACGGTACAATCACTGTGTAGGCGAAGGTTATCCTTGCTGTCCTTCCCGTCCATCTGAAATACTTGTATCTGTTGGTCCACATGTCTTTCGTGCGTCAGCGTTATCCTGAGAACAGCCGCCCGCCGCTTGGAAAGGTCTCACGTACTGTTGTATTTGACCAACGCTGGGTCTAGCGTGAGTGCTGTGTACAAGTCAGCATATCGTTCGTCCTTGGGCGGATGAGACAGAGGCCTACGAGTAGGGTGATGGCCCGCCATGATGGAGTACTGTAACTGATGGTAGTGTCTTTATCTATTTATTTAAACTGGGCTAAATCCCACCGAAATACATCCCACAGTTTAGCCTCGCCGGATAAATATTCATTAGCGGGAAGCCTTCAACGCATTAAAATTGTCCATTTAACCCTACAATGTAAGCAACCCAGCAACGCTATAGCAACCATTTCCATGTTTATACAGGTAAGCTCGGGTGTCTAGTTCTCGGCCCCCCTTTCTCGGCCCCCCTAATAAAGTATACACAAAATTTTAGAATGCTAGTATATTCCAGAAAACGCATTAAATTTGCCTTTGATTACGAAAATATGTAAATGTGATAGTAGCAATCCCACATACTATTTCACATTCAATTTCTACAGTTGTTGGTGCTTTCTGAGCCGAAGGCATTGTCACTTTGTCGATAACCACAATGATAGTTTCGGGATCGCTGAAGTGCTCAATTTTATTTATTTGCATTCATCTTCTAGATTTATAATTTTGGCTGCTATCTAATTGATTTTGTGTTCGTTGTTTTTCGGATTTAGATAGAGTAGCTCTAGCATTAGCCTCAGAAAGAGCCTTACCTACTTTTCTGAATAAAGTTCAAGCCCTTCAAGATAGAGGTTCGACACTTGGAAGCGCTTGAGAGGCCTTGTGAAGAGTCTGAAAGCATCGAGGGATACTAATGGTAAGATCAGGCGAGTTTGGAGTCAAACCAGGGCTGGGTGAAATTTTAGGACGCTGAGAAACCTGAGATGAGGCAAGTACAAGCTCAGAATTATATAGGCACAGCCCAGTAGCCCTTCAGCTAGCCCGGATTACTCGCTCAGATAAGCCTTTCTCTCTAGCTTTATTATATGAGACCACGAAGCACACTATCTTAATCTGGGCTGCATTCTCCCGCGTCAACAGAACTGTGATCTCAAGTTGGTATTTTGATCTTCAAAGCCGAGAAATGGACGAGATCTAGAGGCAGGAAGGCATGTGAAGAATTTGGAGAAGATAGAAGCAGTGAATCCGTCTTGCCTCCATTGCCAAATAAACTTCACATCGATGCGGGAAGCTTTGCCGTCTAGAATCAGGATTCGGAATCGAGACTTCCTTGATGACAAATTCGGTATAAAAAATAGCTTGAACCACTCGAGATGGATTCCATAACACGTCTAGCCATTTTCAGAGATCGTCGGGGGTCATTTAAATACGTTTTGGGCTGGAAATCAAGTGGCCTGGAGGACTTTTCTATGGAAAATTATGGAGCATTGTAGTTTTTTTCCCGTCACTGATACGGCTTCTATAATCGAAACCCACGCCCGATATTCTGGTGATTTTGTTTAAGTCTTTTTCTTCATTTTTTTAGCATCAACTTGAGATTTTGTGCAGACCCAGAGCTAGTCTTGTCTCATCTGTATTCCAAATATTTTCCTGGTGCATACACAATTGAGTTCGTGTCGGTTCAAAGAGTTCAAGGAATGCGCAAGTGTTATCCAAGCTAGCTGCAGAGGCTCTCAAGCTGTCAACCTTTCGTCTAACAACAGAAGAAACGGAAAGATTGCGCGTGATGAAGTGTTGTAGTCATCTTTTCCCCTGGGTTCATCTTCTCAATTCTCACGTAGGATTCGAGCGGCCATTCCTTTAACACGAGGGTGCGAAGGGGGCTGAAAACGAGAATTCTCGATCGTGAGCCAATTCTTCAGAGAATCCTCCTAATCTAGAGACACTCTTCGACAGTGTTTATGAGCAATGGCGTGACTCTAACATTCAAGCATTCAGCTTTGAGTAATTGAACGAGGTACACCAAAAGCAAAAACAGCCTTTCGTAGACTCTTGTAAATACCATTTTCAAAACTACGAATTTCTCCTTGAATAGCATTCTCACGGAGATCCATCTTTGTTGTGCTGATGATGGTTGAGATTACGATGATAAAGGGTAATCATCACTGGAACTGAAGGTAGAACTTTCTAGGCGAATCCATAATGGGCAGGTAATTGACAGAACACTATTAACGCGGTGGTTCTAGATCATACTACCTGTTGGAAGATTCTCGAAGGATCCGTGATGCTTAATTGGGAAATCAAAGCGATACGTTAATCATCTCATATATGTATATAACATAACTTTGCTACCTCGTAGATCTACGTAGTTCTGAATATCAATAATATCAGCAGTTAATACTCACTCTACTCATCATCATTCCAAAACTTTGAGTCAATATATCCTCTGTAAGCTCTTACCTTTATAACAGTATCTCAGCTTCTGTATGCTTAAATCTTCGATGATACTCCGCAAAGTCGCCATGTCCAGAGCGGGCGGTCAGTAGTCTGCCGAGGCTTAGTCTCGGGATAGAGAAAAGCTCCATGGGAAGGCAAAAGTTCATCTCGATTCCAAGTTCCTTATGTCGCCTTGGGGCGTGTAAGTTCCAATAATGCCCTAATTTGTCTCGGTATCTTTCCTCTAAAAGTGATTTAGCCCGAGCATAGTTGCCTCTGAGATATCTGTTGGTAGGTCGCACGACTCCTTAGCTAGGGCGTCTGCCCGTTCATTTCCAGTAATTCCTCGATGGGCTGGACCCATCAGTGTCTTAATCATCCTGTAGCGGGTTATGAGGAGGCGGGGTCATATCCAGTGTTGTGCGGCGATTAAGTTGCTCCGGCCCGACCGGTCACACCCGTCTATAATGATGGCATGCATGGACTGAAGGGTTACCACGGCAGGACCTCTCAAAGGGATTTACAGAGAAAATTTCTACAATGAAGGTTAAAATGTCTTCAGAGACAATCAAGGTTAAGCTATACTGGTATGTTGATTGACCTAATGTCGAGAAGCAGAACTTAGAAGTACCATCTCAGGCTAGAGCAATCGCGCTCACAACGTATTTTATGGCTTCTCGAAGAACTCAAGCTTCCTTATGAAATTGAAATATTCCACAGAAATCCCGAAACTAAATTAGCAGGTCCAGAGCTGAAAGAGATTCATCCCTTGGGCAAATCTCCAGTTGTCACTGTCACGTTCCCTGGGTCAAGCCAGCCTCTAACAATAGCTGAAAGCGGATTTATTGTCGAATATCTTCTCGATCACTTCTCAGAAGGTACTACCTTAGTGCCCAAACGATACAAAGATGGCTACGAAGGAAAAGTCGGGGGGGAATGCGAAGAATGGATGAGATATAGATATTTTCTTCATTACGCTGAAGGCAGCCTCATGACCCTCATGATGGTAGGTGTGATATGTCAAAGTAAGTTTCAGGTTAGATGCAACTCGACGAACAAGAGCTCATATCGGAAACAGATATTCGGCACTCGCCCGTTCCCTTCTTCATCAAGCCCATCACCAACGCTATTGCAGGCAAAATCAAGTCTCTCTTTCTCGGACCCAACTTCGCCACTCATTTCGCATTCCTTGAGCAACAGTTAAATACCAGCCCGTTGGATGGTAAGTATCTTTGTGGACCAAACCTAACAGGTGTCGATATTCTCATGAGCTTCCCACTTATTGCTGCGAAGAAAAATTCTTCCTTGACAGGCCTAACCGAAGAAGATTTTCCTAAGCTCTTTGCTTACACGGCAATGCTTGAGGAAGAGCCAGGGTATAAAAGATCGGTGGGTAAGATTGTCGAACATGAGGGTTCCTTTCAGGCGACGTTCTGAGGGAGAGTGAAGAGAAGTGTACAGAAGATTCGCTGTTTGAAAATCTGTAAATTTGATGGGCTCTCATACAATTCTTTAATAAGCTTTTAGGTGGAGTTTAGCTGGCCAAGGAAAATAAGCATCTCATACTTCCATTTCATATATCTGAGCAACCCAGCAATTCATTACTCTACTAGTTCTTTAATTTGCGCATGAAAAAGCATCAAATTTATTGCGACAATAAACACGCAGCGTTTCTTCACAAGTTATCAAGCTATTGGTGTGAGTAATGAAGCATGAAGAGACTGCAAAGCCATAGACGAAGAAATTGGATCAATGAAATATGATGGCAGTGTACTGGAGTATAATTGATCAGAGGACAGATTATTCCTCTGACTACTTACGACTACATGTAGCATCGTGTGGATGTCACCGATAATTTCCCTTGCTACATGAATAAGGTCAAGCTACATGAGTGGCCCTATTGACAACTCTTTTTCCACTCATTCGACTAAATTGATCATTCTCTGCTTCACGAATGAAGAGCAGATATTCACACGAAATGACTGTAATTATCTGCTTCTGAATGACAGGACGAACGTGAAGTAGTTGAGATTAGGGTTACTCCACTGTCCCTGCAGAATGTCGGCGGGAGATGCACATACAATATTCCAGATTAAGAAGTGCGTATGTCGATCATGATGTTGTGCATTGCGTGACATGGCGTGCACCCCTGACGCAAGGGCAATACTGTTTGGACACCTACCTTCACTGATCGCAACGAACACGCTTCTCTCACGCTGAATTGGTATCGTGATTGTCAGGCGCGTTAAAGATGATCGGACGTTACGCTTGGCGACGGCAACCGTTACGACGGCGTATGAATGTCTTAGATCGCGAGTCGCAACCCGGCGGGCGCATGGCTGTGCTCCGATTCAGTGACGGCGTTTCTGTCGCATGCAGGGACGAGAGTGACATTTGGCATACTTCATGTTAAATTGATCTGGATGTCAGAGTCGAACCAGATGGACTCACTCGAATCAGATAACCATGATCCAAGGTTCCCGAGTCGGATTTTTGTCCCGTCCTGACTCGTTTTCTCATCTGAATGTATTTTTGCGACGTCTGCTGGTTGTCGCTTAACCTGCATCGATCACAACGTGCTCTCACACTACGACTAATTCAATCTGAACCAGGAACGATGTATGCGAATAATTTCAGATTGATCTGAATCTGAGATAACTCTTTCTATTTCAAGTGTTCTTATTCCATCTAGACTTGATTAGTTAATGCGAAACGTATGAAGTCCCTTGCCTTGATGGACTCTTATACTCTCAGATTTCCCACTTGATTTCACTTCTACAGGACAAGAGTTCTTCTAACTAACTGTCTTTTCTGAACGCTTCACTCGACACATCATTAGTTTGATACTTTCGCTCATTCTTTCATCTATCTTCGTCGTCTACACCAACTGCTACAGGTAGTATTAGACATGTATTTATCTCTCTTCGCGGTTGCCGCTCTTTTCGCCGCGGCTGTAGTAGCTGACCCTCCCCCTCCTCCTCCATCAAAGCCCGGCGGGTGTCCTCCGAGTGTTACGTGAGTTAAGCTCTCGGTCTCTGAAATCAGTGAGCCCATACTAATCGATATATTCGATTCAGTGCCTGTCCAGGACTTGCACCTCCGCCGCGTAATGGGACAATTCCACTATTTTCGCCTGGCGTAAAAGGCCCTGGTGGAATTCCGGTGCCGACAGGAGCTCCTAATCCGAACGGATACAAAAATGGTGGGGGGGGCAAGGACGGCCTCATCATTAGCACTATGACCATCTCTACCTGTATCCCGACAGTTATTACCTCGGTGGTAACTATAAAACCATCAGCGCCGCCGATTCCAAAGCAACCGCCCCTCCCTCCTAACAAACCATCAAACGGACTGCCTCCCCCTCCCAGCAAACCATCAGCCGGAATGTAAGTACCAACAATTTTTTGCACTTGGGCGCTATGGCATCGTTACTAACTCGTCATAGTCCTGGTACCAAACCTCCACTACCTAAATTTACCAGCGCAGCTACCAATGCTTATTCATCTTCACCATTTGTAATGATAGCGGGTGCCGTCGTCTTCTTACTGTAAAAATGCCTGATATAAAAACGGGGCGCCCAATGCCGATCACTTGGGATCTGACACGATCTCATTTTTCGAGAGGACAAGGAAGTTATGTTCGAAGACACTGAAAGAGATCTGGGGATTACTCACATCCCCTCCTGTATATATAGATATAAAGAGAGAAAAAATTCCGAAGGACTGGGGTATATTTCGAGTTATTCATGCTAGCCATGCTTTGATACATGTTCAATTTTTTTTGATAAAAAATACTATTCGCACGTAATCTGCACATTCCACGATGACGCCTATCCATGATGAGCCGTTTATCGACCACGTTACAATCATGTGCATGTAGCTCAAGGTCGATTGCATATTTCTTACTCTGCCGTTCCTCTTTAGTCTTCCAATCTAGTTTTCGTTGTAAAATATTCGATGTATGGGCTTAGTTTGACGCGGTGATAGGCCACGTGTATAGATCTGAGTGAATTGCCACGACACGAGAGGTCCCAACAGTGTCACAATCTCGCCGAGAGTAGATGATGCCGAAGATCTTCGCTGTGCACGGTGTTGACACGAACGCTTCTGATAGGGAAGTTGGTTCTGCGTACATGTCGCCACATCTACTCAAGGCACATGTGCCAAGTAAGGTATCCTGGGATGCGATGGCTGGTGAACGGAAGCGAGAGGGTGGGTCGCGCACTGCGGCGGTACGGGAGTGGAGACTCATCATCCATCCATCCGCGCTTGAGCCCAAGTTAGTGAGATCTGACTCGGTCTGCGCGGTTCGGCGACGCCGCGAAGATGATGAGTGTCGAGACGCGCCCCCGACGCCCGGGGGCACGGGCAGTGTCTTGCGAGAACATTATCCTGGTCGCCGAATTGCCATGTAGTCCTCAGGTGTTGCGTCATCATTGCACCTCACGATGGAGAGGAGAAGATCCTGACACCGAAAGATGTTGTTCCAGACACTCGGGTCTCAATGTCAGCAACAAAACGTGTGGTGATTGCCGTGAAAATTTGGTGTCGGACTTCATTTTTGAGTGCTTCGAGAAGCACCTCCTCCACACGAGCAAAATCGGGGAGAGACGTACACGTAATAAAGATTGAGTGCGGATCAAATCCAAATTCTGCCTTTGACTGTACTTGTACTTTAGAATTATCTCCTCTCACGACTTTCGCATTCATATACTAGAAAAGTATTATTAACCACCATAAAAGGTAAAAGGGTACGGCCGTCGTGGATCAATTATTCACATTCGACAGAGGCTTAAAATCTGAAGGCGCCATCAAATTCATTATTATATTCACGTATTCATCGTCTCAAAAATATTTTTGCAATGAAGAGTTGCTTAAATTTACAGTGAAATTACTTATCTGCTGGTTCTAGCAAGTACAATGGTATTTGAAAAGAACAATTGGAGCTTGACTTATCGAAACCCATACTTAAGCCGCAACTGGCCTAGCAAACCTTTTTGACCTTGCTTCTGCCTTCGCTCTCTCGATTGTATCTCTTTGCCTGTCGTGATTTCTTCGGGTGTTAGGAGCCTGCCTCTTTCCAGGACGTGAGTTTGGTCTATGCTCTCGAGTCCGCTTTGGTCTACGATCTGGGAGAGCTGTGTCAAGGGTCTCGACGACCTGATCTTTAACGAGGGTGCCGAACTTTTTGGCCCGTTCTGCGCGCTTGATGGCCTCTTCGTCTTGAGGAATACCGAATCGCTTGGCTCGAGCTGCTCGTTTCTCGGCTTCTTTAAGTGCATCACTTTGTTCGAGACCGATGGTGAACTCTTGCTTCTGAACCTCTGATGCTTTATCTGATCCCGTGGCTGGTAGGATTGTAGAATTCTCGGTGACTTGTGGTATATCCTCTACAACCATTGTTTCGACGGTAATAGAAGGTTGTTGTATGTCAATGTTGATGGGAACTTCAACTTTTTTAGAAGCCTCCTGTACTACAGTTGATGATGTTAATGTAATTGTAGGCGTTATCGTGGTGGTTTTGTCATCTTCGTCCCAATCAATTTCATCTTCTCCAGCTAAATAAGCGTAAGCTAAACAAATCATGCATTGCAGGACGGTTTGCGAGTTATTGACTTGCCGATATCATTTCCTGCTTTCTTATCATCCTCCTGCAACCTTGAGATCAGCTCAGCCTTGTTTCCTGAGACTACGAGACCGCGTTCCTGCAGAAGCTTCTTCAGGTCAGGAACTTTGAGGGAGGGATATGAGGTTGACATTTTGAGGGGAAGAAGTTTTAAGCAGAGTCAATGATCGGAATACTTGTTGTAGATAAGTCACCGTGATAGCACAAGTATACGGGCGGCGGCATCCAGATGTAGAATAGAACAACTTCAGGGTAACACCGGATAATTTAAGCGCACCTTATCCGCCACTCGAATCCCTGTTCGCTCTCCAACGAATTAAAGGTTGCGATGATGTAAAACGACACATTTCCATCAGCACAATCCATCACGTCTTTGATCAGCGCGCTGCTGAACTGCTGGCAATTTGAGATATACATGTATGTTCACGTACGCAGGTTTTTCATAAAATCATTATCTGATTTCTCATCAACCTCACATGAAGAAAGCAATGGACCGTAATCTGTACTTCAAAAAATACGTACACGTGATACTTCTAACTTCTACTTTGTCTTGGCGTTCTTTTATTAATTATACAATTTATTTTCAGTTATGTATTCTCCGTGTCCACATTTCTCTAACTGCGACAACACACAGTATCGAATATCGCGCTCTATAGACACATAGGAATATATCCTTTCCGAATCCACTATAGTCATAGACAATCAAAACAAGAAATATAGCTCTACATGTACAAGTTTTCGCCCAACCAGCGATTTTCCGCTCAACAGTCGGGGCAAACGAAAGAAGACGTACTCGAAGCACGTTCAAAATCGTTATCTACCTGATAAAGATGATTGGGAAAGTTTGCTCCATGAAATTAAGGATTTGGAGTACATTAATTAATCAATTCTGCTTCTGGTTTAGCTTCCATGAGTGACTTATTAGGGCTAAACATTACTCGATCCTTTTTATATATTTGACATTGAACAACTTCCTTTCTCGAGGATTTGTAGTCACAGTATTCCGTAGGGGACAGTTTTGTGGAACAAGGTAGTGAGTGGAAAAGGAGGGAGGTAGGCGGCGTTGAGGAGAGTTACTACATTGGATGCGACGATTGATCTTCACTAAAGAAGAGAACGTAAGATAAGGTGTTGTAAGATTATGAAGGTGTTGCGTGACAACTAGACACCTACATGTCGGGCAGACTATATACATCTTGAAGGATTTCTCACGACGGCTTTGTCACGAAACACTTTCATTCTTCCCATGGTAACCAGAGCACCTCATTTACCACATAACCAGAACCAGACCTTGCCCCGCTTACCAGTCTAGAGTACAGAGTGGTAAACTCGTACGTTGTGCATAAGTCAACCTAGTTAATCCGTGAAACTTTCAGTTTCGGCCACTCGCTAGAAACAGACGAAGGTGCCGTTAACTACAGGTATATCATGAATGTGCTGGCTAACTGTATTAGAGACGCAGAGAAGCACAGATTCCGGAAAATAAAACACAATCAGAAGTCTGAATACATATATTACTACACCTATGTCTGCTGCTAGGGTAAGAATAAAGCCAGCCTGACAGTTTCCAGAGGCTAGCGCGACCGATGTCAGATGGAGAGATATCTGTATCAAAGCAAGTTAGATCTAAAGCTAGACTAAATGACCCAGTTTTCCATCATGTAAATAAGACTTTCTGGAAAAGATGACCTTTCACGTGATAAATAATTTACAAATAACGTACTTTATCAGTGAGCAGTTCAAACCACTGAGTAATTCAAAAATTCCTCGCATTGTTAGGCGGTTCTATTCAATAATTTCTTGTAGCATATCATTTATTTTTATGACTATTAAACAGAAAATATATCTACGAATATTTTTTAGTTATTCTGCTTAGTGGTGCGGGAGCTTGATGGTGCGCAAGGTTGAAAAAATCCGCTGAACAATGTTAGGATTTTTGAACCAATCAGTGGTGCAAAATGGTGCCAAGGAAATTATTGAACCATTCGGTGGTTTGAACCGCTCACTGATAGAGTACGTCATGAGCTAAAAGGTCAAGACAGACAAAGAGGTGCTTTTTAGGGGTCACTTCAGCTGTAGCTTGAAAATCAGTTTTTACGAGATAATAAGACTACAAAAATTTGTTCTATGAAAGCTCTAAGATAAATTAGACTGATTTCAGCAAATAATTAAGCAAAAATCATACATGTGGAGATGGGATGGACCTTAAAGAGATTTCCTGGAATTTAGATGTACAGTTGAACCTGTCTAATGCAAATCCTCGGTGGAAAAAAATTTTGCACTTACATTAATTTTGCACTTTGGAAAAACCTCTACATGTATAAATTGCAAAAAGCTGACTAATCCTCTCTATAAGAGTAGCTTTACGCTTACCCCATGGTGTAGGTTCAAAGTGTATTAGTCAGCACATTTTTAGCCATACCCACTTGCACAACCCCACCAAAATGTTCTCACGTTATGAACTTCATTTACTCAAGTTGAGATTTCAGTAAAAAACAAATTGAGATTGTATCTACCGCTCGTAAAAATTATATGAGAATTATATTTATATCTACTATTCGTGAAAAAAAATTATATTAGAATTACGTTTATCAAGGAATCATCTTCTAAAAAGCCCTACAATCTCTTTTAGATTTCCAGCCTACCTTTATACCTGACTC
>JAKRRZ010000567.1:0-18709 GCA_022627015.2 Podosphaera aphanis | reverse complement strand
CGAAAGCTCTGTTTCTATGGTTCAACTTGGGCTCGAAAAAGTTTATTTACATGTACTTCCTAGTTGCTAGGCCAGAATAGCCCCTGCTCTTATTACTAAATCAAAATTTGATTTGGACACGCGATTTCATAATAATTGCAGCTCGAGGATAAAATCGTGTTGTGCTAGTGCGATTTGACTACCTAGTTAGGAAATTTCTCGTTTATTTCGACATGGGCCGCACAATAGTAATTTGCAAGGGCCGCACAATAGCAATTACCAATGCAACTCCTACGAATGTGGTAAAATACTGACCTAACAGTATTCAGATATATATGTCTCGACACTCACCGAAGTAGTAATTGAAGGTTTGTGTCCCCTTCCCGATGCCACTGGTGATGAACGCAAAGTGTACAACACACTCAGTGATTGTGCCCTTCGTATGTTCATTCAGGGTATATAACTGGATATCTTGAAGAATATTGTCGAAATGGAAAATCCACGTGCAACGTGGACTCTTTTAAAAACTTTTTACCAGCGAGATATGGCAAATGCCTTAGTTTACCACTGAGAGTCTTTTTTGCAACTCGCGTAGTCTACAGATCCTTCTCGCACCCTCTCTGAGCTATATAGAAATTCAAATATGAATGGTTTAGGCTGTTTAGGTTAAATAGGGACTCATCGAATCCCGATAGACAAGAGTCGGCTGGTTTTCTCGGCAAGAACAAAAAGAAGCGTGATTCTCTACTTGGAATTCTCAGCAGACACTCTAAGAATATAGTAGATAACTTTACAGCTTTGGACGAGCTATCATTTAACGAAGATAAACAACGAATTCTCAGTTGCAATTACGAATCTATTCTCAAGGATATTGTCGCTTTACGCTTCATTATGTTTGAAGTCATGGCGTTTGTTGGTTATGCTATTTGATTACCAATACGAAACATCCTGTATAAATAATTCCTTGAGTAGATTAGAAAGGAGAATGCATATAGATATATCTCTTCCATACTCTAAGTGAAGTCACAGATATGTAGTCACAGTATTCCGTAGGGTACAGTTTTGTGGAACAAGGTGGTGAGTGGACAAGGAGGGAGGTCAGCGGCGTTGAGGAAAGTCACTAAATTGTATGCGGCGAATGGTCTTCACTAAGGAAGAGAAACGCAAGATAGGGTCATGTAAGATTAAGAAGACGTTGTGTGATGATCAAACATCCACATGTCGGGCAGACTATACACAGCTTGAAGGATTTCTCTCGACGGCTTTGTCACCAAACACTTTCATTCTTCCCATGGTAACCAGAGCACCTCATTTACCACTAAACCAGAACAGACCTGGCCCCGCTTACCAGTCTAGATTATAGTGTGGTAAACCCATACGTTGTGCATAAGTCAACCCAGTTATTCCCTGAAATCTAACCATTCTGGGCATTGAACAACTGAGGATCCGAAGAATAAAGGCAAGGGTAAAGAGAAGAGACACTTGAACAACCAACCTAGGATCTACAAACCACACCTTGAGTACACCTTTTGCAAGAAGTACCATTCCAAACAACCACGAAGTAACTCCTGGGTAGAGTGTAGCCTTAGGGAAGAGGCCCGAAGAAAAAACCTACGCAACACTGCTCAGCCTATTGAACAGGTACACATAACCATCGAAAAACCACAGATTAGTACCTTAAACTTCTTTCTTAATACATGTGCCACAGTTCCTATGCGCCTTCACTCAGTTCGATTTATCAACCTCCAACTTTGTTCCAGCACTGTGGTCACGAGCTTAGAAGGGAGAATGAAAGTTGAAGGAAAGGAACATGTCGTGCTTAATTGTTTTACGAAGGAAGATTTTGTACAACCTTAGACGATTTTCAATACACTATATATTCCTAGCTTCAGGCTACTCTTGTTCTCATTGAGAGCAAAAAGATTTAAAGAGCTAGTCTTGCCTGACGAGAGCGATGTGATGAGAATCTACGATGGGAACCAACTGACAGCCCACTTACCTTGGATAAACATATGTCATGTCTAATTTACGAATTTTGTCACTCTGCCCTATCATCTATATCTAAAACAAAGGTACTTATTGAGAAAAATAAAAGTGTCCCTAAAAGTTCTTCAAATTTTTTCTGTGGTAGTTGCGCACAATCAAAATCACTCATAGTACCCAAAATTCTAGAGACTCAGTAACTTGAGTTTTAGGGGAATACATTCACAATGCCCTTTGGGATCTCTTTCCAGTAACGTCATATGGAAATGCCCTATACTACATCAGATTTGTTAATGATGCAACAAGATACTGCTGCTTAACACAAAACCTGAAGCAGTCGAAGCAATAATGTTCTGTATCACAAGACTCGAGACATAATAACTGATTACCATAATCAGAAGGGAATAAATCAATTTCTAACCCCACCATATCCCCTGGAATTTAACGGCGTCGCCGAAAGATTCAATCGTTTCATTGGTTAAGGCATACGTGCCATGTCATTCTCCATATCAGACAAACGACCCTGGGCTGAAGCGGTTAGAACGTTCATCTATACCAAAAAACTCGAATTACAACAGGGTACGAGCGAGCCCGGTGCTTTGAGCACACAATTGAGATACCACCTCCCTCTGAAAGTTCTATTCTTCATAGACTTACATGACAATATCAACAATACTAAAATCTAACTCTTCGCGTGTGAAAACCCAGAGGTCAAATACATTTGATTGGATGATAGATCTAGCAAGAAACAGGAGTCCGTTTGTGCAAAGACAGAAGACGCTCTCGCGACTATATGCATTTCAAGCCAAAGAAAGTGGCGACACAAGTTTCAAAATGTCATTCCCGCTGGCTCGATGGCTTATTGGAAAGGGGCAGATTCTTTTCCGTAGTCCACTGAATATTTGTTTTACTGGATGTCTCAGCACTAGTCTCAGAGGGATACATATTTTCTCGAGCATCCGGTTGCAGGAAACTTCGGTGACGTCGAGCTAATCAGTGGTAGATCGACCACAAGCATTGCGGCTCGTCAATCTTACCTATACACGACCATGAACGACGTGGAATGACTCTAATTCTTTGCGATCCGCACTCGCTCCGTCTTGAGTGTAATGAGGAAGTACTGCTCGCGCCACATTAGCGACATTCGTACGGCATGTACATCTCGTTCTCATTCAGACTATTTCATATTATCACTTTACCGGGTCCCTTTCTAAGGCCTCTACATGATAAAAAAAGGAAAATCCCAGTTGCGTGATCATGTACCAGCTTCATGCGAATTTACAAGATTGGAAATGTCCTTCCCACACCCGCAAAAAACCCAGCCAGAGAGAAAACTTGGCCCTTCAGTCGATCGGAAAGGGTTTCTGAGCTTCGCATTCGCCTGATCGCCCCGGGCCATCGCACATATGGTGCGTTGGAATGATGAGGTAAACCAGAATAAGTCATGAAGATTACGAGAAGAGATTACATGGTGCATCGCATCCCCCAATTTGAAACGGATATATGAATCACTCTTCCACTCCGCATGTGAATCCACAAGTACAACTCTGCCAGGTTTTCCCATACGTGCACGAGACAATCGTTATTTCAAGCGAGGAATTTCACCACCCGTGGTGAAGACTTTCCCCAGCTTGAAGTTTGTCTTGATAACTCGTTCTTCGGGCTGTCCTCGATAGTTTGTGTCATCGTGTTTACGTGCAATCTCTTCGCCCTATCAGTCACACATCCGTCGTCCATCGGCGTGAAGTCAACCACGCATCTCCTCATCCCTTTCAGATTACGCTGATTTCACGCGCTCTCGTCTGCGCGGGGACTCCGTCGCTGGTGGGACATCGATGGATGCACGGTCTCCGCGGCACGCAACCCAGCGGACGGGCGATCGAGGCTGAAAAGCACCACGCGCCTGGCTTTGAGCCCGACTGTCAGCATACAGCGCGCGCCGAACAGTATGCGGACGTGCAGACACCCGAGAAGTGTTGAGACTGTTGAAAATTAAGGGTTGAATGATATCAATTGGTGAGTGGAATCAGAGTCGGTGGTCAGACCGATATTGTAAGATATGAATGATGAATGGAAAAATGTCTGAATATGCGTAAAACTCTGTAAGAAAAGCCTTAATTTTCTGACTGTGTTTACCATACAGCATATATATTATAGTGATAAGTGGTTGCATGATTTTTGTTTCAAGTGATAAAACTGGTTTATCAAAGATCCATAAAATTGACAGCGTAACAAAGACAATATCTGTAACAATGTTGATGGCATGAAAGAGGAAATACAAACAGCAATGTCCACAGCAGGTTGATTAATGAAAGTGAAACAATACAATACAAGGCATTGAAGTTTAGATGTTCACCACAAGAATAAACGTAAACAGTGCGTCTTTGAGAAAATAACAGGCAAATACTTATGTGGCATTGTATCGCAGGATATTGCATCACTGATCCTCAGACCCGTAATAATTTCATGACCAAGGACCTTCACCTCTCAGAGAGACCAGATTTCAGCAGAGACGCGGTCAGCACGCAGCATGCTGCGTCTCACATCACCCGTCGTGTCGCGCCGCCGCATCGGATCCCACGGTCCGGGGCTTCATCTCACCAAGCAACGACAGTCGCACGACTCCGGGCCTCTCCCGCAGGGCCGCGCAAGGCGGAGCGCGCACCCACGTCGTCCCAGCGGCAGCGCGTCAGGTCAAAGATCACCTGTGACCGTCGGCGCTCGACATGCGTGGGTCAGCGGACCGCACGTGGATTCATGCTGGAGGTGGTTCCGGCATCAAGCTGACGGAGGATATGCGGCTGGCAAAGTCGAACTCTTCACCTTCACGCGGTGCCGGCTGTAAACGCTCAGTGTGTTCGCATATCTGGGATAGCCAAGAAGAGTCGCAATCTTTCCCTTCAGGACCCTCATTCATCCACGCGGGTCTCGGTCGGCTTCGTTTCATCATCACCATCCCCAGCACCCTTTCAACGAAGAGCTCCTCCGACTGTCTCAGAGAGGTAGGGCGAAGGGCTCTACTGATCAAAATTATCTAAGTGATGGCAACATCACTTATAATAGGCTGTTGGCACAAGTGGTGAGGTGCTGGCTGGGCTTTCTAGGAGCGGTAGGTTTGACTCCTACACGGCTTATTTTAGATGAGTGCGGCTGCTCGTCGAAAATGAGTACGGGAGGAATGGCAGAGGTTTTCCTACTGAGGTTTTTCCCACTGGGTTTCCCTTTAGGTTTTCCTCCTACCCATTCGACCCGATGTAACTAGCTGGCTCAAACGTAGGTATTGGGAAAAGTCGGGCACCGGATGGGCACTGCTGTAGCTTGGGGGATCATGTATTCTAGATATCCTTCATACGTCCTATATCCCTACGGGATGGTGGCCTGGCCCACAACAGACGATAAATAATACACACACACACACGGTGGATATGCGACCTGACTGCCCCGCAGCAAGGAGTGTTATGGTATTCGGTGCCAGAGCGATCTTCGCCGAGTCACCCTTGCTGGAGACAGAGTGTGACGATGTGCCTCATTGAGGAGCGTCGGGCGCGACGGAAGGAGGGGAGCGGTCCCGCAGGAGTGGTTGACCCTGTGCGAAAGGAAGAAGTCCACCTCGCTCTCACTAAATTTATTTAATTCTACTCAGGTTGTCGTCACTCCTGTGAGCAAAGAATAGCTTTTCTTGTAGCTGCCAAAAAGTTTTCCTCTAGCCTCGTTCACTCAGCACATCGTCATTCTTGACCATTTTAGCTCATCTCGATTTCCCAAAATCAACTACCACGCAGAGTGGGAAAAACGTTCGGTTGTCGTACATGAACAGAGTTTTCGTTGGTGATCTCAGATCAAGGCTACGACTTTGTCTTTCCCCATACGAGAGAAGAGGAAGCTCATCTAGCGTCAATTTAATCCAATCATATCCGTCATATTGGACCAAACCCGAACTCTGCAGGAATACATTATGCACGGGAAAGCATCCTGTATTATAGCAACGGGGGACGTAGCCGGAGACGCAGGATGATATCTTTGTGTCGGTTGACCACGCTGTGAGAGCAATAACCGATTTATATCTAGGCTAGCCAAAAAGATAACACCGTTATACAGTAGCTGTTTGAATAGTGGACGCAAGAGGTCAGATGCTTCGAGCTTCGTAAGGTGACGATTGAACGAGTACAGGGCCTATTGCCGAGCGTGATCACAGATTCTTTATGGTCGAAGTTATCTATGAATTCAGCTAAGCGGTGAGTTGTCAAACAATTCAAGTTCACGAACACGCGAGATCAGCAGTGGTTTGAAAATGTAGAACTATATATCAAGTCACGTGCTACAAAGTTACGTAATCCAAAACATTACCCCAACCCCAGTCCCTGATCCGAAATATTGTTCCAATTAATCCGACACTATGCATCTTCAACGCTTCTCTCAACGCAATGCTATGATTCTTCCTACTCATGCCCACACTACCGCGTCTAAATATGAGCCGATAAGAAGTTGACGCAGTCTACCGCTAGATGGAAACGAAGACTTGTCCTCTCGGTCTCGGCTCTTCACCTCAATCCCCAGTAGTGTCTCCGAATATGAGCGCCCTCATAGGAGAACCAGCTAGATACGAACGTTGCCCTCTTCAACTGCATATCCGCTGGATTTTGATGTGCTCACTGTAGCACCGTAGATAATGGCCAGTGATCGAGCCGTGACGTATACTTGCTATTCGAGACGTATACTTTGATCTAATGGGCTCAAGAGACTGTCTCAAATGTGCGCATGCTGATATCTTTGTCTTCTAATCGGCTTGACGATTTCAGGGCTGACTGATCAGGCGACGTCCATCAAGAAGCTGATCCATGACGGTCTCGACGATCAGATTATTGGGGAGAACTGGGATCGTCAAAAGACGGGCTAGTCTAGCTGTTGGATTGTCGAGAGGGCTTCGATAAGGGTATGGTCTCCTTCATCGCCGTATTTAGGTTTGAGGGCGCTTGAGATTGAATGTGATCAGCCTTGGCCTCAGGACCTACCTGCACCTGCACCTGACCTGTATAGAATAGATTTCCCTACCAGTTAGTTGTGCTAAACCGTATGGAAATTAGATAGAGGAAGCATTGGTCGAGATAGACTGTTGGGATTATATTTTGGCTCTGAACTATACAAACGATAAACCATCAACAGATTGAGCCGCGGTAAATCCCGGAATACCGCCCCCAGGGTCTATTGTAATCCCAATCTCCTCGAATGAGCTTACTTCTAAACAGTGTGAAAACTCCGTAACGAAACACGAGAATCACCATCTAAAGCCAACATCTTCAATCCCCCATTTCTTTTGTGAGTCTGAAGCCTAAGCGCAACGTCTCTTAGAGGTGAGTTTGGCGTATGCATTGCTCTCGGCCAATCTCTCTAGACCATATTATTTCTCATGAGGAAGTATCTCACTTCTATATGTGAAGCCTCCTCATGAAATTTGGCCGTCTTGATCAGTTCCGTTGCGGGTTCGTACGAAATGAGGGTTGAAACTGTCGTTAATGTACATTGAAGAAACGATTGAACGTTCGAAATGATCGGAGACCACTTCTAAACTAGTACGTGTTGGTATTTCCTTGGGATAGGGAATCGGACTGATATATCAGGATGATCATATAATTTAAATTAAATAGAAACTTGTCCCTTTCAATCGGGGTACTCTAAACTATATAACAGAACCAGTACAATACACGGACACCATTTCCCACACGAGCTGCGATCACCCCACAACTCTACTTATGCCCAAAATATAAATGTAATCTGCAAAGTGCAACTGTGTATGTACAGTACGAGCTCATCTATGGTCGAGAGACGGACTATTCGATAGTCACAGAACGGGCGAAATCAGATCAGTCAGATGGGAGTCGACGTAGCTCGCGTTCGTCGAAGCGATTTTTTTCTTGCTCCGATGGTTCATGAAATTAATTTTCAGTGCACCCGATTTGCTTCCTTCACACGGCCTCGAACGACAGCGTGAGGTTCCACCAGGCTGCCTAGATTTGGATGTGCAGATTCTTCAGTGGATAGATCAGGCCGGATCTGCATTGAATATCGCCCTTAACGTGTTTCTTGTAGAACCTCCGTGTGCTTGTAGGATATTTGTAAGAGCCGAATAGCTATCTATCTTCAGTGACCGGTGACCATTAACAAGGGGTTAACAGGCGTGACTTTAGTAGTTCCCATTACATCGCTTTCAGTATTTTTCTATCAGCTGTGGCGCTTTCAACATGCCCCCCAGGCCTTTTTCTTGCCAACTTAAACTACAGCTCTCAATCGACAACAGGTTTGTCATGCACTTAACAAGGATTCTCGAGGGCCTTCCATTTGCAGTTCCTTGACCGAAATTCCTCACGGCAGAACGGTACGATACTTCCGCTTGCTGGTGACGCTTTTTGGTTCGCGGTAGGCGTTGATAAATATGAGGCTGGAGACTGGTACGAAAGGTCGTCAGCTGCTTCGTCCGATGATGTAGAAAAGAACTGAGAATTCGTGCGCCCGGGAGCTCTTTGGCGTGAAGGCCATAAAGGGTACGCCGCTGTTTTCACGGGATAGGTATTTTGGCGTGGCGCTATGCAGCACCAGCACGACGTTTCTGTCATGACAGATGAATAAAGAATCATGAAGATATGTCGATCGAAAGGAGTGACAGCTGGTATCGCACCATGGTCAAGACGTGCCGATTAGTGTTCGGGAGCTCGCATTTTGTGTTTGCGCAGTTTGACGATGCGTATACGCGCTGGATCCAATCTAGCTCTCACTAGATCCCGTCATCTCGAGGCCAGGGCATTTAAGAACGATGTCCGTCACACAGACCGAATAGTAGTGAGTAGTGAAGCGATACCATCCGGTCCGCTCTCTGTTTGAGTTACACCCTCTCCACACGTAAAAGCATCTCAGAGGCAAAATATCGCTAGCTCTACCTTAATTAAGACGGATAAATATCTTTGCTTCTATTCACGGGGTATTATCATTTTCAATAAGCTCTTCTTGAGTAAGTTGAGTTGTCCGCCAACGCGAAGAACTGAAGACCGCAATCAATTTTTTTTTCGGCACGGGATATTTTTCGCGAAAAAACTAGACACAGAAGAAAGATAGTTTATGCCTGGTAGAGCAAAAATAAAAGCTTACAGAAACAACCACTTATCTTCCAAAAGAACACCTTTGAATGATTAGAAAGGCAGTAGAGTAGCTACGAAAGTAAGCTTCCTTAGGGCTGGCAAGATGGTAAGATAGTAGCATAGCCATAAAAGCAGTTCGTTCGAAATAATCATACTTTTTTATGACCTGTGATCACTGATCAGTGTCGATATTACTGTACCGTGAATTCTGATTTCCACGAAATATTCATAGCAGCCAGAATGAAGTTTGCAATGTAGCATCCGTTGTTGAAGCTATTCAGTTGAGTGTGGTCGTTTCAACTCCATGCGTTCATTCTTTCGATACTTCAGTGATATCGGCAAAATACGGATGGTATTTCCCCTTTTTAGCTGTTGGGAAATCTCGGACTTTGGGCTTTCAGACAAGCTGAGCTTCACGCACGACTGAGCTTCGTAGATGTTTTTTTTCTCTCGTTCGATGGCTAGTTGGCGTCCGTACTATTGTGATCGGATCACTATTCTCGAGGATGTAATTTCTCTCAATCATCAATACAATTAAATTGGTCTCTTAGGTGACGAGAGAGATGTTTTTATCAATAGATGTTTTGATATTAGCTAAGTTAAGTCTGGCTGTGATTGCTGTGTCTTGATGTATCTTTTTTTTGCAAGTTGAGGATACCACTGCTGGCCCGCAAAAAGGTCGGACTGCTTGTGAATAAATAATTATGCAACATCCTTTGCAGGTGAAAATTCCCCCCGACTTTGAGGCTAATTTCCACTTCCTATTCATTCATCACTCGATACGATTTAATGTCACTGTGGATGACGCAGTTGACGAAAAAAAACGACTTTTACATGAAAAATATAGAGCTGGGCAATACAATATACACATAATTTCAATTTCAAGTTACTAAAATTATTTACCATGTTTAATAGACGTCAAAAATGAATGGGAAATTGATCTCAAAGTCGGGGGGAATAGCTCTCAGCAAATTGCCAGACCTTCTCGCCTTCCTCTCTCTCTGTGCTTTGACCGAGAAACAAGAATTTCCATCTGCGACGGAACTTGCATATTCTCAAGCAGTTTAACCTTTATGCGGGCCAGCAGTAGTTGGTGCGTCCCCAGCGGTGTCGCCAATATAAAATTCTAAAAAAGCTTCACGTGCGTTACTTATCGTCGATCATCTCTCTTTCTACATATTGTGGTTTAATGATTTGATGAATTTGCTACCAAGCAAGCGGAAGAAACACATGTATACTCATGTCGTCGGTGGATATAGCTCGAGGCTGATCCTAGACGTCAACTGTGAATACCGGTTCAAAGAAAAGTGAACCTTCCAGCACGCCGTCATCATCATCATCATCGTCATCCTCCACCGCGAGATGTATGATCTGAGAAGGTTTCCCGTTTCAAGTAAATTAAATGTCCAGGTTACTCAATCTATGCTAAGGAGGATCCAAACCCAGACTGTACAGAGATCACAACACGATTCATTGAAAGTGAAACGAGATCTCGGCATAATTAAACAAATTACCCTCAGCGGGAACCTTTTTCAACCAACATCCTCTCGCAAGACCTCAACCTGCATATATTTCTCTTTCCTATCCACGTTTAACGGACAATCGTTGAGATTTCTCCTTGCACTGCGTAGATTAATAGACCCTTTAATTTTCCATTTAGCTACTTATCTTCAACGTCGTGGGCCCTGAATTGCTGGCCAGCGGTGGCGAATCCCATTTCTTTCTGTTGCACATAAAAACCTCAAATTGGATTTCAAGAGTCAATGGACTAGGTATCTTGGTGGATGAAACTTGTAAAAGAGAATGATATTTCGAGCGATGTTTGAATGAATATGTCAACATCTCTCGAATTCTGATCGTCTCGAACTACATGTAAATATCACAGATAAGCAGTGAACACACCAACGGTTTCCTGCTAAAGATAAACTGGTTCGATTTTGCCATCAGCGATAACGTACGATATCACTGAGCTGGCCAAATATCACAGTCTAAACAAAAAAAGAAGGGCCATATATCAATGTGATCGAATAATACTTGTAGATTTTGTGCCAGGTAATCATGAAAATAATTCGATCCGGTTACGTGTAAATGTGCCAAGACTTTTTGTCCATCTCAGTGATATGAGGTAATGCCAAGAAATATTGACCAGCCCAGTGGTTTGGCCAGCTCAGTGATATTTTACGTTAGGTGAAGGATAAAATAGGGATAAATTAATTTTTAGCCTTGTACAGCGTAGTCAGATAGCCTAAAAATAGACTCGCATGAGTTGATGACAATCAGCAAATCAACCGACTAATTATAGACTAGCGTGAGTGAAAATTTGACAGTCGTTAAACGGTTGTCGATGTGAGCGCGCCGGGGGTGTTTTGCACATCCCCGTCGACTTCTTTGCGTGAGCAACGTACTAAACTTGCTACGATCACTAAAATTTATGACCGTTTCACAACAGTTCGTCCGCTCACGTGATTATTTCCGGGTAGATGGCCATTCCCCCGGAGCAGAGTCAGATCGCGGATAAAAATTTCCCCTCTAACCTATTAGAGTGATAACCGACCGATCGAAGCCTGCTCAAAGAGTCGAAATATCACGGATTTGCTTCATTGAATATAGTTGGGATTATTCAAGGTTGATTGAAATATTACAGACATCCGAAATCCGGTAGGTTATGAAAAGGAAAGTGTATGAGTCTCATGTTAAACCTTTTTTTTTCAACACTAAGCAGTCATGGTATACTCGAATCACTCAGACTTTGCCAAGAAAGGTATGAGCACTCGTCTTGATAAATGGAAGCCTGAACTCCTCGTGCAATCCCCAATCAGTGCTTTCAAAGTGATGCGCGTGGCAAGTGTTTCTCATGTCAAGACTTATTATCACGCACATTCCCAGGTTTTAGTTTAGCGCCAATCAACTCATGCAGCCGAAGCTTCCTCTGAACCGAGATAAATAATCCTCGATCATAGTCCACGACATATAGAAATGTGAAGTCCTCGCTTCGAAACGGATTGTGCCGGAAACGCTCGCTGCCTAAAGCTTGCTTGCTTGTGAGCAGCTTTCGCTAATAAATACGCGTCGTGATGTATAACCGCGGGTAAGGAGACCTGTAGAAGCTAAAAAGCACTATTAAGAGAATCGATGTTCGGATCAGCGTCACCTCTGAGAACCTGGGTGACGTTACCGATGATGCTCGTAGCTTGCTGTACCAAGGATTTGGTCGCGCCTCTATTTATTTGACCTACTTCGTATCCACTTCTCACACGGCTCGCGTAGCCCTCGGCCTGTCAGGCATCGCTCAAACCATTTGTCCCTACATGGTGAGTCCCGTTAGCTCCCTCACACGCGAAACTCAGAGTATGAAAAAAACTCTTCAGAAACCAGCCTCTTTTCGGAACCTGTCAGATGTGGAGGGAGTCTATGATGATAGAGAATCATGCTACTTACGGTCTAGAACATCCTGCAAGCCTCCAATGTGAAGTAAAAGATTGGCTTTTAGTACAGTAGATCAGGGCCACACCGAGGTTCCAAGGTTTGAGAGGATTAATCAAGAACTATAAAAATATAAAAATGGGGGGTTCAGAGGATAATATAGGATCATCTTGTTATTTCCGGATGCTGGCACTTCATGGTAGTCAGTATACGCCGTAGTATGAATATGACGAAATGAGTGAAGAGCAGTACTTAGATCTCGATGCTTCGGTGAGTGACGTGGAGTCAGTAGTGGTGGTGATTCAACGACGCCACTGACCCATCCACCATCAGAACCAATTTGGTTCTCGTCAATACATAATTTCAAACCTAAGCATGGATAGATAATTATGTATGTAAGCCAAAGCCTCCTTACTTTGAGATCAAATTTCTGAAATGGCTGAAGCCGTCCTCAAAATAAAGAACATTATCGTGATGGACAGCAGTTTGGTTTATTACTGCTATTTCACCGATTGTTTGCTTCAAATTCCCAAACTGAGAACCGATGTTGTTCTAAAGCTACATCTGTTTCAACATGATTACCTTTAAATAAAAATTTCCTTTCCGACCTGAATAATACTCAAACATAATATGTTTGTACAAGCTTATGTCTTTACTCCCAGAGTTCTGCAGGATCTTAGCCCAAACAAAAAAGTGCATAAATAAAAACTGATAACCGCTCATTACACTTGCACCCCTCATTTAATTTTGTACTCCACTGCAAAATAGTCCCTCTCCTTCGACCTTCATTAACACACGCACTCACACTGAAAAGCTCAGGTATGATGCAAATAAACGTGAAATTTTAAATTCCCAAACAAAACCATCGCAGCAAATGTAAAAATAACCTGTCCCAGAACACCAGCTCTATACCATCTAGATACCCATGATAAAGTCGCTTATTTTTAAAAAAGAAAATAAAATGTCTAGTTCGCTGATTAAACGCCGGGAAACGGAAGATTATGAGATTCGTGTGCCCATTTTGGCTGCATAAATACGAGGGCCACAATGGTTTAAAAGCGTTGGCGTTATCGTAGAACAAATATTTTGATGCCTTTGAAGATGAGAAAGCATCCTTGTTTTTTGTCATCCGAATTTATGGCCAGCTTAATTTTAAAATGGAAATATTTCTGAGCCCATAAGTAAATGTTGAGGGCAGCACAGAAGATTCAGATGAAGAAGAAGATTAGTCTCACGAGACAAAATGTGTGGGCATGAATTGCATCCTTGTCCTAATAAGATTGTAGAAGTCATAGGAGTAAGCTTTTCATCCAGCCATGATTTGGTGTCGATTATTGCTAGGAAAGAAATGCTGAATCTTTCCACTTAAGTTGTGAGCCTCACTGCATGCATAACAGTCTGGTTGGATGCATATTGGAGAATGATTCCAAGTATTTTGACTGTATTGGTAGTCGAGACCGTGATAAACGGGAGTATTGTACGCAGCAACCCGCGTTGAATGATAGGAGGCGTTCATTTGATGTTGGAAACCTCTGGAATACGAGTGGTTTTGGTACGAGTCAAGATTTGACCAATCTTTATATCTAGGCGCAGTTCCTCTTAGACCCATGTTCATGTATACAGGAGTACTGATACCTGAGTCGGAAGCAGAGGGAGGAGTAAGATTGGGCGGAGTTGTGCGTTGATGTGCCGAGTATGCCCAGGAGCTCTTGTCGTAGCGATAGTTTCCAAACCCTGGTGGGGGCTCCACCGAAGAGCTGGGAGTAGAAAACTTGTATTGCCGATTGTTGTAAACTTGGGGGTACTGATGGACACTGGTATCGATGGGAGCCAACGGGGCTAGACGATCTAGTGTGCTTTTTCGTTGAATGTTCTTCGTGTTCCGCCAATGTTCCCAGCTCGCCATCCAGGCGATGAAGTCTGTGTTTTCATCAAGATTTACGTATATGCAATAATCCATCTGTATGAGCCACTCCGTCTCTGAGATGTTCAGATTAGCGACGGGGACGCCACTGACTTCCGACCAAGAGCGGTTTTGAAAAGTATTGTCATCCAAGAACTTGCTTCCTAGTAGGAGGCCGATTGTTAGCATTAATCGTATTTCTGTTTCGCTAACATCGAGAGGACCAGCGGATTTACACAAATTGGTTCGTCTGGCGAGATAGTGCAATCCGAGAAGTATGGTTGTGCTGGGTAGACGTGTGGATGAGAGGAGATCCGATACAAACTTTCGAAGCGACGGCAAAATAGAACTGGAAGGCCAGACAAGACGCTGGGTCATCTCCACAACATAATCCGTCATTTGACTGATTTCGTAATCAAGTACCTCACAAACACCACCGGAAGTTATCATTTCGACGGAATTCTCAGATTTTGGGGGATATAGTCGGATATCGTTTGGAGCAAAGTGGCAAGTGAACGAGAATTTTGACTCGGATATGCGACAAAACCGTTTTCTAAGAAGACCTATAAGGTCGAAAGAGTAGACTCTGAAGTGGTGGTATTATGAACGGTACAAGAATTACCAGACCGCGAGCGAGAGGATGAAGTGGCTTAGGCCATGGACGAAACTTCACACCTCAGAGATAGCGTAGCAGCTGAGGTAACTTTGGGTTTGAGTGAACAAAGTCAATTCAAGTCAAGGCCAGACCAATCAAGCAGCGTAGCGATTAATTAGCAAATAGTTTAGGAAAGATCTGTACGCTTAGTGATCAGCTTTCTTCAATTAGAATATTTCAGGAACAAGAACCAGCCAAAAATGACTGTAGAGCATGAAGCATGGATGTTCAAAATTCCATACCTATTTGTTCTTTTCGTAAAGTTCTGAGGGTGATTCCTGGGACGTGCCAGTGAATCTTTGAGTAAAAACAATTGTCGACTTGACGAAACCACTCTCCAAGCCCGAGCTTGAGTGGTAATTAAGTCGTAGAGATGAAGAGATAGAAGTAGTTGTAATTGGCAAATGATAGAGAAAATTGATGATGCCTAGTGAAGAAAGGAGAGTGAAGGAGGCAAGTACCAGAAAACTTATGACTGACCTGAAAAGGGCTAACCCTCCAAGCGGTTGTTTTGGCTTTTCTCTGCAGTTCCGGATTTTTTGTCTGGACCTAGATCAGAGGCGGGGGTGTGCATGGAGCAGAGTGAGAATGTCGCTAAAAAAATAGCTAGGACCCTAACCCCTGTCACGAATTCCCAACCTTTAATGATTCAATGAAAATTCCGCGGGGCAATTAGGAGAGATGAAAGAAAAAAAGATACAAAAGTCAGGAAAAATGAATAAAGTTGAAATAGCCGGTCAGGCTCGAAGAAAGAGCACTATACAACTTTGAAAGATAGGATTTCTATTGGTGCCTCGCAAATACCCACAAATTGTAATAAACCTCTCGAGCTCGTACCATCTACTGATTATTATAGTAATCCATGTGAATGTAATTCTACAGAATTTACACTCCCTATCAAGGTTTGGTATGATAATTAGTAAGAAAAGATGAGCAATTGAAGTGAATTGAGCACAGATCCGGCGACACAAAGTCTAGTCTTGACGATACATGTAATACCGTGCCGCAACGATATTGAATGCAAAGTGGGTCTAGACAGGGTATTTTCCACATATCCCTGCAGTATTTTCACTCAAGAATCTCTAAGCCTCAGGCAGGTATCAATATCAGGACTTTCATTATTGCCTTAAAGTTATGCATCGCCTCAATTTTTTCCGCCAACGAAATGAATCATCGTCGCAGCTGTATTACAGTCTTATCGGTGCAACCATCACCCACTACCATCTCTCTCTGCCTGAATCGCACTTTTCTTGAGCATATTCTTAACCTCAAGTTATATATCTCAGGAGAAATCAATATATTCCCTGCAAAGGTAAATCCATCGCAGACGCCGTCATCACCATCACCATCACGTCGTTAATATGCGCTACGTTGAACGTGATCAGCGAATCTAAGTACGTTTGATAACTTAACGGAATTATAAACCACCATATCTAAATACTTGCACGTGAAAATCTTAGCAAACGAGGGCTAATCAAAAAGAAAGATTTCACGATTCCTCGGGCTCAGCTACAGATAAGTTTCTTACGCGGTATATAATGCATACAACGAGAAGATAGCACTTCACATACATAAATGGCCTCCACGAGACCCGAACTTGGGTTGAATGGTGCATCCCTGTGGTGGGTATTCACGGAAGAGGTTAGATGTCGCAAGACATTATCCTCGTAGTGGTATCTGCAAATGAAATCTGAGTATGAGTGTTACAAAAACGTCAAAATGAGTCATTCTTTGAAAAACACACCTTTCGTAACCATTCGTGTCATAGCTTCGGGCTGCATACACAAGATTGGTTTTTTTTAAAAAAAATGAGACCTGAACGTCAAGTAATGAATGACAACGCTGCCTCTCACAAGATAGCCAAAACAACGGAAGGGTTTATTGAGAGAGATATTTCTCTCACTAGCGGGCCACCGAACTCAGTAGAGCGTGACCCAGTTGAAAGTGTTTAAAATTTACTTAAGAATTTTATATTGTTCAAATATCCAGACTCGGGTCAAGGATGGTAGCGATCACAAGGTTGACTATGAAGTATCGTGAGGGCATCCTGAGATAAAGCAATTGATGATGATGACACGGAGAGACTGATAGAATTGATGTCATGCAGAATTAGCTCTGTATATGAAGCTGTAGTTGGATATACCAAGTACATGTACTGATAACTCTGACGATATCTTTATGAATTACATAGATCGAATTCATAAATTGTATAATTCAAATTAATACTAAAATTAGAATTAGAATTTCACATTGTTAACGTCGGGTCATTTTTCTCATACAAAATTTTAATGTTTAGCGCAGATCTTCTGTCAAAAAGGCCAATGGGGGTTAGCGTATATGCTAAAACTCATGCTAAACGAACTATTTTAGCGTCTTTTATATTCAATATCGTTGCGGTACGGTAGTACTTGTATACATTTACTATTGTGGTACATGAACCAATGTTATAGAATACAATTCAGAACGCCAAAATCATACTTGTTTGTTTGTTCGTTTATTATTTTACGTCTAAGCTAGAATTGGCCATGGCCTGCTCCCGCTTTCTTCACCCGAGTGAGTAAAGGACGCCAGAACTTACTGTTCTGGTGTACTGAGGCGCCTATCTATCCAAACATAAGAAATAGGACCGAGGCCAGAATCATAATCTATATCCGGGTCTATCATATATGTGGGAATATTACATGACCGTATTTTGAACTCGAATAAGTCACATGTTGAATATTTCTTACCTTTTTATACACTTTATCTCGTGTTTGAGTAATCCACTTACACGAGGAGAGCCTCTAGTAAATAATAATCGTCGAAATGTCTTAGAAAAAAACGTTGAGTACTGCCAGCGACGTTACGTTCAGTGGGTAATTAAACGAAGAACGCGCGGTAATTTACCGTGTTGATTATTTGGGACAAACCTCCGTCACCAAATCAACGAAATTGGTACATTTGACACTTACAAATTCGACAGAATTAGAAAATATGCACACTAAGCAGCTACTCTCTCCCCCAAGCACAGTTTGAAAACTGTAAATTTTCAAACCTAAAGAGATGGATTTTTCTAGGCTACAATGCAGGGGCTTGCGGAAAAAGCATTTAAGCAGCTAGGAGAAAGTGTTATACAGTCAAACCTCTGATAACTTAACTCTTCGGTCGAGGCAGAAAAATAAACTTATGAGAGGAATTAAGTTAAGTGAATAGCCCCACTTTTGCGTTACTATAGTGACAACCACGTGAGACCAAACCAAATGAAAACAAACCACTACACACGTACCTGTAATATCAAATTCTACACTCATACTTATCCGTCGGTTTAAGAACTGTCCTCAACTATTCACAAGCATCTTTATTCGCAATGAGCCAATCTAGACTCACTAATTGCCAGAGAATTGAAATCTGCCGACATAAAAGCCTAAATCCCATACTTAAGAATAAAGACTTAGTAACTTGGGTTCGGCAGCAGTATGGATTGACTGTCAGTACTTTTACCGTCGGAAATATCTTGAAGAGAAAGCAACAGTTGGAGGAAATGACACCCTCAAATATTGACGCCAAGAAGCCTAGAGTTTCCCGACATCCTTTACTGGAGGAAGCCTTGGTGTTCTGGATCTTGCAGTGTCAAGCAAGAAACGTGGCTGTAACAGG